>LQNS02278171.1:18894531-18924730 GCA_001587735.2 Parhyale hawaiensis | reverse complement strand
GACCTAGCCATCCTAGACCGGCTAGGAGACCACAACATGATTGAATTTACGCTCAAAACTTGCAATGGATTCACCGCTAATGTGAGTCATCTCAAGCTGCCAGACTATCGAAGAGCGAATTTTCAGGGAATGGCAACTGAAAGAGAATCAACGGACTTTGAAACCCCTATGAGAGACGCCAGTGTTGAACAATGCACGCATATTTTGACGACGAGTATCCCGAAAGCAGCTGAACGATACATCCCAAATAAACGCGTGCGTATCAGTAATGATCCCCTATGTATGAATCGAACATTCAAACGCTGCATTGCTAGGCGACAAGTGCGTTACAAAACCTGGAAGCGAAATCCAACAGAGGAGAACAGGTCCAGTCGTATAAGGGCATGTCGGGATGTAAAGAAAATAGTCACCACCACAAAAAGGGAAAAGGAAGTTTCCGTAGCCGCTATGGCAAAATGCAAACCCAAGGCGTTCTATAAATATGTAAATGAAAGACGACTCAAAAAAGAACCATAGGTCCGCTCAAACGACCTGACGGTGAAATCACCAATGGCCTAAGAGAAAATGCCACAATCCTGAACATATTCCATCTCTGTATTTACTATTGAAAATGTTACGAATATTCCTGAACCAGCACCGATACAAGTTGCTCCAATAAACAAGTGTGTTTTCACGGAGATCGGGATCCTTCAAGAACTGACTCACCTAAATGTGTACAAAACCACTGGCCCAGATAATCTTATCCCTCGTGTACTATGGCAATGGCTCCAGTCATCGTGAAGCCACTGCTCGAAACGAAATATTTAATCGGTCTCTAAGAACGGGAGAAGTTCCGCAGGATTGGAAACTAGCTAATGTGATATCGATGCATAAAAGGGGCATAAGAATAACCCCAGCAACTATCGACCAATCAGTCTTCCATTGGTCGTCAGCAAAGCCATCGAAAGCCTCTTGAAAAAGGGCATCACTGATCACCTAAGGATGCATCAGCTCATTTCCGGCCCTCAGCATTGGCTTCCGAAAGTGAAGAAGATGCTTAATAAACCTACTGGACTTTTACTCAAAAGGTACATAATAAAAATGAAGAAAAAGGTGTAGACCTTGTGTATCTAGACTTCCTAAAAACTTTTGATGAAGTCCTCCATCGCCGGGTAATGAAAAAATTGGAAGCATATGGCACCCAGCGTGACTATTTACAATGAATCGGGGCATGGCTTACGGGTCGGCAGCAGCGAGTGAAGCTTGAAGGAGAGACGAGCGAATGAACATAGGTATCATCAGGGGTTCCATAAGGTAGCGTGCTTGGCCCACTTCTGTTCTCAATTTATATCATTGATCTCTATCTTAACATCCGTAGGAAAATCAGGAAATTTGCGGATGATATTAAACTATGTCATCCTGCCACTGAAAGAGCCCAGCTCTAACAAGACCTTGACCACCTCATGGAATGGAGCGCAACTTGGTAGATGAGCTTTAATATCGACATATGCTCAGTCATGCACGAAGGGCTGGTGAACTCTTCAACTCCATTGAAAATGAACGGGACGGAATTAGCTGCTGTCACCCAACAACGTGACTTGGGAATTACTATTACAAACAAACTACAACACAGTCAGCAACTTGACAAAAGTGTGAAAATGGCAACCAGAAAACTGGGATTTATCACCAGAAACTTTTAATACAAGTCCAAAGCATCATTATTCCCTTGTACAAGGCGTCAGTGCGGCCACACTTACAATTTACTGTTCAATTCTGATCGCCACATCTGTGTAAATATATCGATAACATGGAAAGAGGCCAACGCAGAGTAACGAAATTGATACCTCAGCTGAGAAACAAGTCGTATGAACGTCGCCTTAAAGAAGTGGGTCTGATCTCTCTCGGGCAAAGACAACTCAGGGGGCAACTAATAGAAACATTCAAGTACTAGAATGGCTTCAACTACTTACCTACAATTTGACTTTTTGAAACATACCTTAATGATCGCTTGCAAAACAACGGTCAAAAACTCAAGCATAAAGCTCGAAGAACAACTTTCAGTCAGCAGTTCTTTCCTTATTTCATTGTCAGCATATGGAATAGACTCCCTTCCGACGTTGTTGGTGCAGAGTCAATCAACTCGTTTAAAAATGGTCTTGACATACATTGGGAGAGACATTCTCCACAACTAAGAACACCTTCTTCGCCAGTCGCAAGCTCTTAACGGCCAAAGCCTCCTTGGCCATCTTAATCCGTCTTCGTCTCACTTCTGCTCCAACTACTTCTTTGAGCTCGGCATATCAGCGGCTAACGATCATGCTTGCGTGCATTCATGATCATCTCTTTGACTGTTATACTTCTCCCCCTCTTTTTTTTCTTTTGTCTTTCTTTCTTCTTCCTTTTTTCTCTTCTCTTTTCCTCAGTCCTCTATATCCCACGAATATAATGGCAATAGATCATAGAGGGCCGGGGCGTAAGTTCTGGTGTCTCTTTGGGAATGGGCCTATTGGCTCGTCTGCTGCCGACTATCTAATCAAATCTAATCTAACAATAACAAAATATAACAAAAAAACTTGGGTAAACACCCCTTGAGAAATATAAACAGCAGAGCTCTGCCCATTCAGACTAGGTAAGTTTTGTAATATAATTTGAATCAAGTCACTATTTTTAAGTCAATTTTGGAGCAGCGTTAATGAATTAAGAAGTTTTTTCAGTTAATTTTCATTTCCAGAGAACTTTAAGTGTTTCTCAACATCTTACTAAAGTGAAACGAAATACATTTTTATTGACAAATTCTCAGCTTCAGTTGTTTTCCTGATTTCAACAATATAAGAGGCAGTGCACACATGGCACTGAAATTTATAGCTTAAAGAGGCAGTGCACACATTGCACTGAAATTTATAGCTTAAAGAGGAAGAGTATCGTTCAACTCGAAACCACCCATTTGAATTGTAAATATAACTCTACCATTGACTCGTGGTTAAAAATTTTTCCATGTCTGATTACTATTTTCCTTACTAGCTAAGAATCTGTTCCTTGAAATGGTGCAACAAGATATGCCCTCTTTGTCTGTGAGCAATACCGTCTATAGCTTAGGCTGCAATGCATCTTCAACTGTAACTGTGCAGTTGTTGCTTCTCGAAAAAAGCTTCAGTTGATTTCAAAGTGAAGTGCAAGAGTCATTATAGGAATCACTCGACTGCTTTTCATTGTTACTTTCACGTCCTATAATGTTCACGTTGCTGGTGTTTCCTGACATTTCTGATTTTAAAAAAGAAGTAGCCATGATACACTACGGGATCTCAAACCTGGCGGTCATTGTCTGCTACTCAAAATTAAGTGTTCTTGAAGCGAAAGTTTGATACCTGTAGAGACATAGGTGGAAAATACACAATTAGAGCAAAGAGCTAATGCTTATTGATGGCACAGGCATAGTTTAATATAGTACAGAGTTATGAGGACAAGAATATTTCAAATGGTAGTAACAAAACACTTGTTGCATGTAGGACATAAGTTTTGAGGCACTCAGGGAAGAACGGTTATAACCCTGAAATTTTCACTACTGCTGAACTCTGAAACAGTACTCCAATGTTAACCTATTCAAACTTCCGTAGCAAACTTGTGCTAGGTCAAATTAGATAAGGAGCGGAATAGGTGACACTGTGGGCTTTAGGTTAGATATCTTACGATGGGATTGACGTCATACGTTAATTTAGACGAAATGTGTTTAGGTTAGGTAGAAGGTGTGCGCTGAGTTAGACGGAGTTCGTCAGAGTCATGTGACGGCGTTAAATTAGACGAGTGATTCAGGTCAGAAAAGCTGTGTGAGATCGGTTTTATTTATTCTAGGGGAAGCATAATATAGTGCAGCTTGCTACGTTTGTGATAGAAGAAACTTGAATTAACCGGGAAATTCTCGAGGGTCTGCAAGTCATTATTATCATATTGTAATTAAAATTATTACCTCCACCAATGTCATTATGTTTTGTCAGATTTATTGTGTGTTTGTTTGTCACCAAGATAACTCATGAGACATGATGGATCGTTTTGAAATTTGCGGAGGTTGTTAGAAGCTATGTTAGGAGGAACAGATGACTCCCTGTGGTGAAGATTCGTTCACCCGTATACTTGTTTGTCTACCTCTAACATAAGATATAAAACTTCAAAACAAACAATTTTTGTTCCAAACATTTTTTTTTTATACGACGCATAGAAACGAGTTGTAGAATACAAACTTTTCAAAATCTATCACCTCCCACAAATAATTATTTTAATGCAAGAGTGCTGAAGTTTTTTGCATTGTATTTGCAATTCACGTCTTTTTCAAACGACTGAGCAACCTTTTTGAATTTCGTTTTAGTTTTCGGGATATTTTTGTTTTCCATGTTTTCGATTTTTACCCAAAAAACGAAAATATCTCGAAAACTAAATCGAAATTCCAAAATTTTGTTCGGTCGATTAAAATAGACGTGAATTACGAATACAATGCAAGAAGCCGCAGGTCTCTAGCTTCAGAGTTATGGGAGGAGATAGAATTTGAAATTGAAAAAATAAACTTTTCAAGAGTGTTATTAGAGCGTGCGATTCAGTTTTCCTTGAATAACTCGTTTTCTATGGCGAAAATGGGAAAATGTATATGAGTATTACCCACATGCTTTTCAGATTTTACATATTTGTGAAAATTTTCACGCAAATCGGTACGTAATTGAAAAGCAAAATTTGAATCTTTCGCGGGAATTGAATGTGGTGAGATACAAGAATACGACTGCAAATAAATTTGTTTAAGTATCTACCGATTTGGATAAAACTTGGTACAGTTATATCAAATCGGAAGAGAATGTGGGTTAGACTCAAGTACTTTTTCCCATTGTCGCCAAAGAAAACGAATTATTGAAAGAAAACGGAATTGCACGCTCTAATAACACTCTTGAAAAGTTTATTTTTCAAGAGTGCATGTGCATTAGTCAAACCCTCATTTATTTTTTATTTACATGTTTTTGCCAAGTTTCATGAAGATCAGGCGAATAATAAAAAAGTTCTTGAAGTCAAAAATTACGTGTTACAAAAAACATCGCCTCCCCCCCCCCCCACCAAAGCCCCTTGTTTCACCCACTTGGGGTTACACGGTCTGCCAAAAATTTTGCCTGCGTGTCCATCTAATGCATAGCTACTGCTTAGTGAAAGAAAATGAATTTTTATAATATCAAGATTTTCGGCCGGTTTTGTCCCTTTTAATTTACAGAAATTGTAGGAAATAATACGAGGAGCATGTGACCAAATTTTTTAGGATCCTTTTGTCCGTTCTTCTCATTGTCTTTACATTTGATTTTATGTTTGTCAATGTCATTGAAAAGAGTTATGAACGGATCTTCATGAAATCTACAGGAATAGTTAGAAATGTTATTTGTAAAGTCAACTTGCCAGCACCCTACTAGGAAACCTATACGCACTGGTTCGTGTTGCAGATAGCCCAGCTGGCCCCCAGAGGATTATACAACTACAGTCGACCATTGATCATCAAATGATAAAATTTTGGTGATGATTCATCGGTCTGTTCGTGACTGTATGTTTGTCTGGTTGTTTGTCGAAACATAACTCAAACACTTATGGACGGGTCTAAAAAAAATGCATAATCTGGCAGGATGTTGAGCGGCACAGAGACTGTTATTTTGAAGAAATAGAAATTCTGATTTCAGTACTAACTTTTTTTTTTCGATGACGTTGCGTTTCTTGGCGGAGGTATGCGCTCTCAGAGTGTTTCTCTAATAATTATTCATTGTCACCAGATGGTGGGAGACGGGCTGATGTGGTACCCTGCAGACTCTACCGCTCGTGTTATGGCGCAGGACCGTCCAGGACAAGAAAATCGTAAAAATCTATTCGTTTATGAGTTCGACTACAAGTCACCATCTAACTTGTCTTTTGTTGACTTCGGTTTGGGCGATGAATGTAAGTCAACTCGCATTAGGAACCGATGATATCCGACTAGCTACTGTAGCTTTGCGTGAAAAGTTTTCGTTTCATTAATTCTCTGCCTCAGAAAAGCGGTTCATTTACCAAAAAACTTCGCGTTATTTGTTTTCCTTCTCTTGCCAACTAATATGTACCTTATCAGTTAAAAATAACTTACACTGCAGAGCTACCGTCATTTTGTAATTTGTAGCTTGTACTTGGTTTCCTCTTCTACAAAGGAAATACTTCATCCTGGCCATTGTAACCTCAATATAGCATAGTTAAAATTCATCACAACTACGCAAGTTTTACGACTGTTGGTCACTGCGAATCTGATTTTCCGTATCTATTTCACACGGTACTTTAAATATTGACATTACAGCTAGGTGCTACAACATTTTCGAACGTGATATTTTTGGTTCACTGACTATTTCCTTTGCTCGTAAAATATAGCTAGGTAGTAAAAGCAGTAATCGAATTTTTCATTCCATCACGTATATAGAGCATTTCTAAGAATTAAAAAGTTTATATGTACAATTTTTTTCAGACTCGAAGCTTTATTATTATGAAATTATTGTGGCCACAAAAACGTTTCTTCAACTTACAGATGTGTTGCACGCTGATGATTTACTGTACCTCTTCGGAGCGCCTACAGGTCTGCTTGTTCTCGAGAAGCCATTGGAACTGCAGGAGGACATCGACATGAGTCGGAAACTTGTGAAAATGTGGACAAACTTCGCTCGAACTGGGTACCATGACATTAATAAACTCTGTATAATTTTAAGTCTCCCTAACAACCACACCCCGCAGAGCTACCGGTGAGGTAAGTCGGAAATGGTCAGTACATCATGAAGATTGCAGAATTAACCCACGTTCGGTATCAAGCATGGGCATTTCATCGCACTTCAGAAGCTTAGCAAGTCAGGAGAGGAGACCTGCCTGGCTCTACCTCAAAGATTTATGGCTTGTCCCATGCCGCCGGAAGTGCACTTGGGTAGGATGAATCAGTACATAAAAAATGGAAAATATATATGTATATACTGAGGCTGCTGACGCCGAAAAACTCTAAAATAAAATTTGCTCCAATACCAGTCTAAAATACGAAGGTTCAGTATAGTTGCAAGAAGCACACGACTCTAGTCTTTACACTAACAGACGCGATAACGGAGATACTGAATCCCATATGTATTTGAAATATGAATTGCTATATACATTTTTACATTTTTGGTAACATAACTAACCCTCTGAAGCGAGTAGCAAACATAGATTCCGTCTTGGTTGAGTCTTGCTAGGCGACACAAGGCAATAGGTAATTACTAACGACAAATTCGCCATTCTAACAGAGTTGGACTTAATCTGGCAATGAGCGGAATATGCGTTTCTTTTTATTTGTCGAAAACTTAACTTACCAACAACTAAATCATAAAATATATTAAAACAGTGTAATCAATTCCCTAATAGTGGTAGAAGGCAAGCAGACGATCAACACCAGCGTAAATAGCGCTTCATCATAATCCTAGCATTGATTGCATCAGTCCTGCTTGTATCAAAGGTTCCTCTGACAGAATATGCCGAATATTAACACAACATGGATGTGCTGCTGACACTAATACAATTAAGCAATATCAGAGCAATCCTAGACACACAGGAGAAAATGAAGAGCAGAGTGGCGTTATACCTAAATTGGAATGTAAAGACTGTGACGAAGTATTCATCGGTGAGACGGATATAAATGCAGTTCTCCCTTGTAGAAACGCAGCAAAAGTGTAAAATATTTGTAGCCCAATTATTAACTTAGAAAGCAAGTGGAAAAAGCATAGCACTATGAGAATTTTCATAAATTTTCTATCTCTAACAAAAATCATTCGCTCATGCTGTGAAAATCTCGGTGTAAGTGAGGTTGGTTCAGGTAGCATATGAAATGTGCGTATTTTAATTTGGAACCTGAATGTCAATTATTAATGTCCTCTGATCACACGATATAGAGATTGATAATATGGATTTGCCACCAGTGATCAAAGCAGGGTGGGAATGATATATTTAATTGGAATTTTGTGCCTCGAAAACAAAGTAGGAACAATTAACATGAGCTACAGAGAGTATTCATGAAACAAAAATCCAACTTTGAGTTGTTGAAGCAAACACGTTGAATGCTTCATTTGTCATCGAAAAGCTTTGAAAGATGCAGTGTGAGTAAAGCTTTCACCTAATTTGAAAATTTAAAAGCTTAAAATACTAAATTTAGTAGCCTAAAATATTGGCAGAAATAGAAAATGCGTTATACCTCATGCAATAACCGCATTCGTAACTCTGGATAATTTCTACTGTAAATTAAGTAAGTGTGATAGGAAATACGTAAGTCCTAATAACGAGCATGAACAAAACACGGGTGTCGATGTAATTTTTCAGTTCAGCCAGTTGTCAATGTATGGCGCACTATAGTGAGATTACAGTTTGGGTAGGGGCAAATTTTGTATGCGTGTCAGAGAATTATGTAATAAAGATTGGAAAATTAACTGAACAAGAGTCTTGTTGTGCTGGTTAATTGCAGACACCCCACACCAAATGCTGAGCCCGTTGAGTGGAAGCCGTTCACAGCTGACTACCAGGGAGTGCTCCACATCGATAAGCAGTTCAGAATGGACGAATCTGATCCGAAGAAAGAGGTTTGTCTTTGGCTTAGCAATATTCAAGCTAGTACTTCTTAATCTAACATAATTATACGCGCTTGCTTATGTGAGCAAATAGGTGATACGGCGTATGTATTCCTCTCAAAAATGAATAATAGTATTACTCTAAAACATAAGCAATTATGCCAGAGTAGCAGTACCATTAGACTAGAGCATCTGACTTTGACTCTCAAGGCCGCAGGCTCGAACCTCGCTCCCAGCTAGGCAAGATCTTTGAGCACTTGATGTGATCGATCGGCATCCGGTCTGCCTACTGCTATGGGTTTACTCACCTTCCCCAGCAATGGGTAGGGCTGGGGATTCCAGATATTGTCGTATGCAGTCTTCCTCCACTGGCGCCATAGCTGTAGACATCTGTAGTCGACTGCAGCCGTATATTCCTCTGGGGCCTAGTGGTCTTTGCCTGCACCATAAACCAGAGCATGCGGGTTTCCTTCCCAATTGGAGGTATGGTCAAGTTGACTTTACCTTTAGGCTTAACTTAAATTTACCAGTTAAATCCTGTTAGGCACGTTAGAGCTTAGGATTATCACTTTCAGGGCATTATGGTGCCCCCTTTCCTTTGAAAAAATATTATCACATCAAGGAAAATGTTCTGGCGTAAGTTTAAAACTCTGTATACAAACGGTATGGCATAGGGTGATCACTCTCAGAACATTTGGTAGTACTCATACGCACTATTAATGTGGACTTTTTTCATTGTTATGTGTGCAGGTCAGAGAGTTTTGGCGACAGCTTCCTCTCAAGACTAACTTGATCCTCTTCCCCGAGTCCGTGACTGAGCTCACCGAAGCAGACATGAAGAGATCGGCAACAAACGCTGGGTTTTCTGAGCACCCTGCTCTTCAAAAAGACGAAAATTACAAGGAAGAGTTGTAAACTTGTTAACATCAGTCCAGCTGCAATTATAACAATAAAAGGCAACCCCGAAATATTCTGACAGAATTATTTCACAAACCAGTACAGTACACATTCACCAAGAGAAACTTATGACTTCACGCACTCAAAGCTTCTACACTATTAAATGTGAACTTGCTTTACCTAAAGTAAGGGGTCCAATTTTGGCATTGTAATGAAAAATATGTCCAAAAATCGCTAACTGCACTATGTACGCTTATGATGTACTGTAGTTACTGGGCAGTTATTACTACCATATTACGCCTGATTGTTAACCCTATAAGCACCAAGTAAAACTTTTGTTTTCCTTAGGAATAGTATTGTTTCGAAGGAAGCTTTTACTGATAGGGTTCAGTGAATGTCAACAACAAGCGGAGATCAAATATTAGCAGGTACAAGCAATCAGCTCTTTCATTTCAATGTACTGTAAATGCATTTGTTCTACTGTGTATCCTTGAGTCTGTTTGCCAGCGAAATAAACTGAATTATGTCTATAAGTTGTTGTTGTTAAGATCGAGTTGTATAAATTTAGACGTAAAAGTAAGTACAAAATTTCCAATTGCCCCTAAAGATTGACCATAACAGGGGTTGCACTTGCCGCCGTGCGGTCCAGTCACAAAGGTAAAGAAGTCACAGGTCCCGGTTTCATGCCACCCTGCGACCCTGTGGTAAAAGAAAAGAAGGCACATTTTCCGTTGACATGCCACCCTATGACCATTTTCTGCTTTCATGACCAGGAGGGAGTGTCAGTTTTGAGCCTTTATCAAAATCTCCGATAAAAGAGCAAAAAAAAAAAAAACATCAGCATACACCTAAAAACTCAAATGATGCTCAAAAATACCCTTTTGCGAACAACATATGCCTACCACACCAATCGAAATTTTGTCGAGCACCCGATTCCACGAGGTGCTTGCAAGCAATGTTCTACCTGATGTCGGTTAACATATATATAGGGACTAAAATTGCACGCTAAATAATACGCAAAGTTAGCATACGGATAATGGTATGTATGTATTAAGGAGTAGAGCAGGCAAGGCGTTGCGTTTTTGTGCTGTTCAAGGCATTTGGATGCGGACTTACCGGGGTGAATAATATTTGCAATTATTTTGTCTTTTTTAACGAGTTAAAACTACAATTCTTATCCATTGAACACCAACCGCCTACTATGGTTTTCACCGGCAATGTTACACTGTTTTTCGATAATAATTCCTAAACCAATTGTCGGATCACTATGGTATTTCAACACAAAGCCTATTATAGCCATACCTAATTTATGACCCTCATAACATATTGCTATATGTATTTACAGAGGAGTTTACTCATGTATATTACGCCTATGTTAAGCTGAAGCCAGAAAGTCGCTTAAACACATTCGAACTACTCCCAATTGCAGGATTAAGCGAATGTCAACAACAAGCAGAGATCAAACATCCGCAGGTACAAGCCACGAGTAAACTCCTCACGGAAAACCGTTTTCTCTGAATAACTCGTTTTCTGCCTGAGGCGTATTGCAATCAGACGCCGGTGTTACCCTCACAGTGTTACCCGGTGTCACCTCGTGTAACGGTGCATGCGACGTGCAATCTCAGCGCCCCAAGAAGTGCTGCTGAATTTACAGAAAACTCCTTCTTACACATTTTCTGCTGAGCCTTATTATGTCTGTATTTTAGGATAAAACGTTGAAAAAATACGTTAAAATGCTTAAAATGCAGGGACTCAACAACATATGTCAGTCATACATTTTTTAGTACCAATTGTTAAGTATCAAAGTCAATGGTTGTAAATAAATGCAGCGTTACCCAGCATATATACGTATAATTTTGGAGCGTGTTGCAATCAAACGTCGGTGTTACCCTCACAATGTTACACGTGTAGCAGTGATTGCGACTTGCGATCTCAGCGCCTCAACAAAGAGTTGCGGTATTTTCGGCAAGCTTAAACATACACATTTCTGGCGGAGCCTTGTTTTAACTGTATTTTAAGGATCCCCTAAACATAGGAATAATTTGCACAAAATGATTGCACAAATTTTTTGACTAACGCTACAGACTGTACAATCATTTTGCGCAACATTCAATTTCATCAGCTCCAACTACTCTTTTGGCTGTCATTTATTATTTTTTTTACTTTTTTTTAAATTTGTTCTTATCGAATAAATTTTTACGGCATCTTTTTTTTTTTATCCTCTGGAAATTTTTTCTTGTACTTTTCGAACAATTTTTTCGCATTGTTCGTTTTTCTTGTTCCTGTTGCTTTCATCACTGTTAGTAAGGCACCATAATGCTGGTAATGACTTAGGCGTATATTCCTAATCCTCGATGAACTCTAACAAAACTTTCGCTCGTCTTCGGTAGTTTTGGAAGACATAGTTTGTATGCTATATAGAGGACATCGCAACACCAACCACTCGCTATGAATTTGGGAAAGAACTCAGACAAGTGCGGTTTGGTTGCGCAATCCTGCACTCAGACGACGAAAGCATTGCCAGTTTGCCAAAAAAATCGAAAACCGTTTTGAAATCACAACCATTTTGTGCAGTCACGCAATTACTCCCTTCACGGTCAAAATGCTGGCGCAAGCACTATGTTTGCGCAACTTATTTGTACGTTAAGGGGCTCCGTTAGGATAAAAAATTTAAAAAATTAACAAAAGCGCTTTACATGCTAGAATTCAAGCAATCTATGACAGTCATTTTGGAATATTAATTTTTGAGAATCATAGATAATGTTCGTAAACAAGGGCAGTGTTACCCATAACATGACCCGAAAATAGAGGAAGCTTGTCGTCGGTGTCAGCCGGTGTTGCCCAACCTGTGTCGCATTGAATTCCGGTGTAGCACAGGTGACACCGAAGGCCTGATTGCAACACGCCCCAACTTGCGCGTAGTTCGAATGTGCTGACTCGACTTCCTGGCTGCAAAATAATATGGGCTTAATATACACGAGTAAACTTTTCTGTAAACACACATAGCAAATGTGCTACGTGGGCCATGAATTAGATAGGGGTGTAATAGGCTTTGTATAGAAATACCATATTAATCGAACAAACAAACAAATATCATTTATTTTCTTGTATAAAGGGTACGATGGATACACCTATCGAGGTTTTCTTGTTGCCTTAATTCTAGAATTTTGAAGATCCAGTAGTGTGAAGAGCAGGAGAAGCAGTCCGTGCTGAGAGTCAATTTAGGATCCCTCATCGTGCATCGCCTGGCCTCTCGATGCTGGAGTGTTCCACGCAGTGTAAATCCGTAGCGTGCCGTCCGTGGAATCGAACCCGGGCCTCCGTTGATGCGATGCCGAACCGTTGTCACTTCACTTCGTTTAAGAACTATTTGTGAAAAAAAATAGAGAAGCACAGCCAGTGAAAACCATAGTAGATGCAATAATCTCGTCAAAACATTGTCTGCAGTAAACCATTCGTATAACAGAACGACCGCACCTGTATATTCAGATATTATTAGCAAGTGAGATACTCTGAGGCGTACATTACAATGAAGTGGTTCCAGTGAAAAGCAAAAAAGGTTCAAGGATTCCATAAAATTAATGCAGTAATAGTTACAATATTTTGCAAGAAGTTCTGGTGCTTATTTTGTTTCACGGTTTTACGTCTGACGAAGTGGATGGGTATTTTCATAAGTTTTTCACACTGAGATGCAAATATATAGTAGGTACTTTCCGAGCTAAGGAAAAAAAATAGTTTGAAATAGATCATATTTGCTTCATTAGTCATACTTGCTTTTCAAATCAGAAAGTGGAAACATCACTGATTGATTCAATAATCGCTTTATTTTTATGCCATCAAATTTTCAGTGCATATCCACAATACAGTTTAACTGTACAAGTTTTTCAGACCGTATACAGGAAATTGTTATCAAAATGCAGCCAGAAATTTATTTTCACCTTACAGATGAGTTGCACAGCAATGATTTGCTATACTTATTTAAAGCACCTCTTCATAGAATTCAAAAGCATTTGATGTTTGACCTCCAAAAGCGTTTGGGACTACAAGAGGACATCGATATGAGTCGAAAGCTTGTGAAAATGTAGACAAACTTCGCTCGAACTGGGTACAAGAAGATTGAACTCTATTAATGTTTTTGGCCTGAATGAGAACTAAAGAAATGGTGCTACAGGTGAGGTAAAGTTTAGCATGTCAAGAAAATTGGTAAAGCAATGCATGGGGAAACATGGCGCTTGATTGCAATGAGTCAGGTAGGACCCTAACTTCCTTCAAATCCGCAGGTTCATCCCATGCCGCTTGACGAGCAGTCAGGTAAGTTGAACCGGTAAATGAGAAGTGGGATAATCTTCATTACAGTTGCTCACGCCAAAAGGTTTCAAAATGTAACTCACTCCAATACAACTGTTATAGACTACGAAGGTCCTGTATGGATACAAGAAGTAAATGATTCTATTATTCAACGAGTGTTATAAGAGAGATATTGAATCTCTTATAAATCCCTAATACGAATACCTAATAAAGACTTATAGTGAGATGGGTAAGACACGGCCGCGGCCATCGTGGGGTAACTAGCATCAAAAAGTGACGTCTTTAAGCGCGTCAACATCGACGAACGCCACGGCCGAGCAGCCTATGAATATTTTAATCAATTTCCGAATTTTATCCCTTGAGTAAATAAATAAGAGATGAAGATATATACAAATTGAACTAGAAATAATCATACCAAACAATAAAACTTGCATCTAAGGCTGGTGGAAATTTTCACAGCACTAATAGGCAAATTTTAGGCCAGTATTGCCCCCTGATTCATCTTCTTTGGAGTGAAGCCTCATTTACACTTCATATTTAGTTGCAGTGCCCTTCACTAAACATATTGAAACATATCACCGTATTTCTTGGACTTAACTCATTCATTCTCCCTCTCCTCACTGGCCAGCTACTTCAGTTACATCCATACACAAAACACATTAATTAAGATTGTCGTCAAGTACAGAAAGTTTCAGCAATAAATATTTATATGGTTTCTCTCGCGTCAAGAATATAACACTGAATACATTTTTGGTTAGGATTACGAACCCAAACTATCAAGGTGTGAAGTCCGACCCCTCAAATATGCACTTCGACTCGTCGGTGTGACGTCATTTGGCGACATGCGGTGCGGTCACGGCTAAATTTTATCTTACTCTCATTGAGTCCTCCTGTTACACTCTTTGTTTTCTGGGCCTATCAGGTAAAACTTACTTGCATCCTAAAATTCAGGTAGGCTAATTACTCAAAGATTCAAACCATTATAGGAAATATTAGGTGGGCGAGGCCTGCTTTTCTCTTAATTAAGTCTTAACTAATCGCTGTTACGAAAAACGCTCGGGTTTAGTTAGCTGAGGTCAAGTTGGATTGGGTCAGGTTATAGGTGAAAAACGTTACGAACTCGTAAGCTAGATTAGAAGAAGCTAGGGAATGTTATGTCAGAATAGATTGGGTTTACTTAGATGTAGTTAGATAGGCTGTGTTCAATTAGAAAAAGCTAGCGAAGCGAAAGGGGTTGGTTTCCTGACGTTAGGGTAGGTAAATGCGCTAAAGTTTAATTTAACTTATTTTTACATAACTTGCTTCAAAATAACTAAGTATGGGCGATAAATGTACATAAGGAGATAGGCGGGCTTTTTTCCTACAGGGCTTTTTTTTAGGGTGGCTTTTTTCCTACCGGGGCTTTTTTCCCATACCCGAACAGGCTTGTGTTTCTGGAGCTACTTTTAAAGGTATCATATTTAGTTGCGTACCTCCCTTTTAGGAACTTTCTCTTAATACTTTTCCTTGGGAGCTTGGTAAGAAACCCTTCGTTATCTTGTAGAAATTATCCGTTTCTTGTTTGCTTCTCCACGTTGTCTCCTTTTGTCCCGCTGTCATCTCTGGTATGCGGGCTGGGAGGAGTTGGCCACTGTTCTGCGTTATCATGCACCTCATTTATTGCCTCGCTTGCCCCTGAATGATCTATATCCTGTAGGTGAGTTTCTACGTTTGTGTTACTGTTTGCAGCTGGTCCCGCTGTGCTAGACTCTTGGGTGCTTNTGTTCTGCGTTATCATGCACCTCATTTATTGCCTCGCTTGCCCCTGAATGATCTATATCCTGTAGGTGAGTTTCTACGTTTGTGTTACTGTTTGCAGCTGGTCCCGCTGTGCTAGACTCTTGGGTGCTTTTCCATATCTGAGGCATAATTTGATTCTCCAGTTGACTATCATGTAGATCACATTGTTGTGTTGTGCGTAGGGTCCGCACTACCGAAGCAAAGAGTGGCGAGGGGCTGGGAGATCGAGATCGCTAGGTTGGTGGCCCAGGGATTTTTGCACTTTCAACTTGAGGGGATGTGTTTGCTTTTTCCTTTATACTGTCAGCTTCTTGAGATCCAGCCAATGTAATTTTGGGAGGAAGTGGGGGTAAGTCTGATGTTGCTGCTGAGAGTTTGTATGATGATGGGGGATGAACTGATTCTGAGGTTTCCTGTACAGGCCACGTGTAGCACTATTTATTATGCTTAAGTTGATCATAATTATATTCGCTGCATTTTTGCTTTGATCTGCTGCAATTGTTGCGCTATGTTTTCATTTTGCACATCCATCTGCTGACGTTGTGCCAACGATTGTTCGTCCCGTGCATTGGACACACGGGAACCTTCTGCAATTTCACGCCGTAGCTGTAACATCTCCTGCTGGGCTTTCGAATTGCACTGCAAAAAGTCTAATGCAACCGAAAGAAACGTTGGTATATTATCTGTACGCTGCAGTTCATATAGAGCAGCTGAAATGGTCTTCTCAATTTTACGTTCACTGCTTGAGTTAAGATAGGTTTGCACATCGTCACGCTGAACATTCGTGGCTAATTTCACAAACACTTGGTATGCAGTTTTCAGCTTAATTATCTACCGCAATGCTAGTGAGCTTTGCTTCAATAGCATCTCTAGTTGTTCTCTGCACTTGATCGATTACAAAGTAGAGCACTGAGCTGACTACGCAGGTTCCACTTACAGAAGTTTCTTTCTTAATGTCCGTTTCTTCAGATAGTCTGGCGATTCGTTGCGCAGCCATCTCACAAAGACACTCAGGCCTAACATTTATCACACTATATCACTTTAGGCGTTGCAGGGGGAGCGTCTCAGGACACAGCACGTCCACTCACCATGGAGTCTCAGTTAGTTTATCGTCTGCATCGTTTTTGTGAGGGGGAGAGAGTGAGATTGCCCAGGATTGACAATTTATGCGAATTTCTGACAGTGAAGATGCGACGAACAGTTTCTGCAATTTTTGTGATGTGTTACTACCGGGGAAAGCACATCTTCCACAAACAGGGAAGTAATATACATGCCAGTGTTGGACCTGTCAATATTCACTAGTTGGGATACGTTATAACTCTAAAATCGTGCTGCTTGCTTGAAATACGTCTCCTACAAGTTACAAAACCGAAATTTTGTTCATCGAGTTGAAGCCAAGTGGCATAGACTATGCAGCGAACCCTATAGTAACTTACTGCCATGAGCTGCATAGAGCTTCACCTCAATAACCTCCTGCGTACGCCACATTGTCGTACTAAACGTACCCGTTCACCTGAGTGCAGTAATGCACAGCATCGTTCTGTCACGTAGACAAGAGAACTGACTGCCACGCCTAGTGAGTTACCACAGCGAGCGTGGAATGAAAGAAGAACTAAGGACACCTCTACACGCATCCTGCGCCATTATAAGATAAGTGAACCGCCAAATTAATGGCAGATTGTTCTAGTTGCATAGTCCATTACGCCGCTCTACCCTTCTTGAGCGAGTAACCGCTTGACGATAGTTTCCATTGTTTTCTGCATGGTACCGCGCCACCGCTGCAGCCGCTTCATTCTAGTAACAGTCTCAGACGCGGTGGAAGTGCCTACCAGTTCTCTGAAAACCTTTGTCAGTTGTGCCTATAATCTGCACGAATTATAGATCAAAGCTCTACGAATTACATTGTCTTGTTATTGTGAATTTGTATAGAATACGTTGTTGAAGTAATTTCTGTTCATAGAGTAATTGCCTGCAATTGCGGCGGTTTAGCATCGTTACCAACGCAGAGTGACGCAACGCAGCATCACTGACGTACACCCGACAGCGTCGGTAGGAACATGGCATTTAATTTACGTGATACCCTCAGGTACCATTCTGTATATTAATCAATTTTGCAGCTGGAAGGACGTACGTCATCGAATGGATGTGTGTTAACATTAAGATAGAATTCTGCTATAGATAAATTGATGTATACGGTGCATACCGTGTAATAACTGACGTGTATTTACCGAATACAATCACTGTGTATTTAACCGAGTATCTCATTACTGTGCATAGGTTTTGTGAATTCACGGTGATACACTAGAAACGGAATAAATATTTGGTTGATGCATGAACTATTGAACACCGTACAAACAAATAAATTGAATCTTACATATTTATATTGATTCAGATGCCAAAGCATTTAGGCATTAACCCGACAAAGGTGAATTACTGAAATATGTTGTGAATTACAAATGTTTCAGCCATATAAAGATATAGTAGCTGCAATCACCACTTAATTGACGATTTTATTGATGATGCCAGTAGTTACTGATTACAAAAAAGGATGGTTATTAGAAATACTAGAGGGCCCAGCCGTCAAAAAAATGACGGCAAAAATTTTATGACTGAGATTTTTATTGCTCCGGTTCCCAGTATAGGTTTTGCTTTATTATAGTTCTTATCCCTGCAGGCCTGATCTTCCATTAGTGAAACGCAAGTTGTACAACCATGAGTCTCGCGGCAGCAAAATATCCCTTCTGCAAGATTAGACGGGAAAATCAGCTTGGAATTGAGCAAACGTTAAGCTGCACACTATACAGTAGTTCAGTTAAGAAATTCACTGGAAATGCCCAGGGCTCACAGTATCGTGGATACCAACTGATTGTTGAACCTCAAGCGTCGAAATTTGGCTGCGATGCAAATTCAATTGAAAAAGGCATCTTCTCAGTGTGAAGATTGAACTGCTACGATATGATTCAGCTAATGACAGCATAAGCGGAATGGATTATGCACCAGGGATTCAGAGCCTAGGATGTAGAGCTCGGGATCCAGAGGCTGTAGATCCAGAGCCAGGGATCCAAAGCCCGGGATTCAGAGGCCAGATAACCAGAACCAGGGCCCTCAAATTTCCAACTACCTGATTCCCATTCATCGGATCGCTACGCCCTTGAATTTATTCCTATCTTATTCCCATAGAGCGTGACCGAGAGTCGGACCAACCAAGGAGTAAGCAAGCCACCAACAACTGTGTTTTATTATACAGTGGATTAGTAAGATAGTAATAATCGCGAACTAATGAGATTTGATATGAATAATACTAACCATCTATAATATTAATAGCGTTATTCCTTCGTGTGTTACGCTCTTCAATAAAGGATAGGGGAAAATTCAACTTGTAAGAAGCTCTGATTTTCGCTGGAGGAAGTTCAACCTCAGCTGTTTTCTTTCAGCTCGCACTTGAAAAAATTTCAGTCAGTTTCGAAGCAAGACATGAAGTTCATTCTGCACGTATCATACCTACCGTGATGCCAAATTTCATTTATTGTAATATTCATGTTGCTGGGGTTGCATAACGACCCAAATGTGGGGAAATATGATCGTAGCCATAATACGGTTCAAACGAAGTTGTCCTCAACTGCATCATTTTGAACTGCATTTTTCAAGTGCAGGTGTGATGTTTAGAGAAATGACGTAAACTAACAGAAAAAGGACTTTCAGCGACATGAATCAATTTTTTCTTCTTAATGGGTTGAGTGTTGTATTATGTTGGCAGGCTATCGCACTTCAACTGTAAAGCAACCACGGGTCCCGCAGTAGATTTGAAATCATCAAATACACCGATGAAAAAGGGAAGCGTTAAATATATAAAAGTCTAAATAATGTTATCTTCAGACGATGAGAAACATATGATAGCAAAGGCGTGTAAATATAGAAGAAAACAATGAGAAAAGTACCTCTATAAGCGAGATTGCTATATTTGCTTAGCCTATACTGTCTTTATATATCTATCATTATATACAGGGGCAAAAATTTTTCTGGTAAAATATCTGCAAAATCCACCAGCGATATAGTGTCTAGATAATATGTTGGGCATGTACAGGGTGACTTAGGGCGCGGGCACGCCTACGTAAATGTTGCATTGCCGAGCAAATCTGCATCTGATTAGACATTGCTATGCCACTAAAAAGAATATCTAAGGTATGAGTCGTTTCTGGCAGTTTGTACGTACAAGCAGCAATGGCTAAGCTTCGGGAATATGTACCTCCTACTTTTGAGTTAGTTTACAGTTGCAATGGCGCATAGTTTGAGCGTGACTTTCAAGCACTATTAGTTGTAGTCACGGCAAGGTGACGGTCAAAGTGAAAAGTTAAGTAGCTGAACAATTATTACGATTTTGTGCCCATTCTATTAGGGATAGACATGCTACGAGTTGGAACACCGAAGCGCTTCCCGTTCTTGGAACAGATGTTTCTGTGCGCATGATAACGGTTGGATCGATTAAGATACCTCGATTGCCTAATGTATGTACAGTTGTGAATTAAAACTCAACAGTAATTCAAAGACAGAGTCTAAGGTGAATACGTGGCCTTCGTTATAGTGGAATAGCATCGCGGCTTGGAGTTTAAGCAGTTTTGTTTTAATAATAATATTAGATAATCGAAGCTGCATACGCAGCAGCGCAAGGGGAAGGATAGGGAGCAACGTTGCCATGTTTCGACTCTCGTGTGCAGTGCACTTGAGGTTTGACGTAGATCGTTAGGATTAAAGAACAGGTGCTATTTATCGGTAGGTGAGGTTGAGAAGCTGCATTAGGTCGAACTAAAGTGAGTTCTAATAGCGTAGGTTAGGATTGGTTCATTATAAAATGGTGAGGAAATTAGCTAACCGACCTTGGAATTTTCACAGGTCCCGCTAGTAAATATATAATAATTGTACTATTGTATTGCTATAAATAGCACACCGAATTTGGCAGTGAAATATGTATATGTGATTACATCGAGGACTGAAATATATACTTATCAGCATTACTTAAACAGTACTGAAATTCAACAATTTTATGGGGAAACTCACAGCTACTACCGTTAAAACTGTGATAGTGAATATCGAAGGCATTATCAAGTAGTGTGAGTACAACGTCAGTAGCACTGCATGGATAACAGTGCAGTAAAACATTCGCATAATAATAATACTTGTTTATACAGATATTATCAGAAAATGGGATACCGTGTTTGGTAGACTACAATGAAGTTGTTTCTTTCGAAATGAAAGAAGGTTCAAGGACAGGACTGCATAACAATAATACATTAATAGTTAAAATTTACTCTCCAAGAATTTCTCTTTCGTATTTTATTTCAGCGGTTTAGGTCCGACAAAGTGAGTGGGATTTTTCATAGATTTTTCGAATTCAAATATTAAATCCCAAACTGAGAGTAAATAAAATTTTCGAATCGATTATTTTTGCTTTATCAAAGATCATGTGCGTTCAAATCAGAAATTAGAAATGTCACTGATTGATAATCGTTTTATTTTTATACCACTGAATCTTCAGCGCATTTCCAGAATTAACAGTTTAAAATGTCCAAGTTTTCCAAGCAGCAGAGGATATTATTATCACCCGCGAACGAAGTGGGATAGCAGATAAAGTTTTCGTTGAAGATTTAAGTATATATATTTGTCTGTCTGCCCAAAAAGTGGTCGAAGGAGTTGAGCAATGTTCATAATTTTTTCAAGGGAGTTCAGTGGGTTGACCTAGATATGACCCTTGCCAAAAAAACTAAGCCTAGTTGGCCATCAAAAAGGACGGCGTTGACATTGCCTCCACTGCAGCAGATCGTCTTACCCACGAGGTGTTCTATTTTACCTATGCTATTATTGAAGCTCTACTCTCTGGGTTCGGGGCTGTGCCCTAACCTCGTTCATCAAAATGACTCTGTTGAATTTGCACCCATCGCGGGTGATGGTCTTACGCCACGAGGAGTTCTAATTAGTTATAAACATGGAGAAACAAAATTGTTTTCAACTTACAGATGTGTTGCAAGGCTAAGATTTTCAATGCTATGATCGCCTAAGGGGTTGTTTCTTCTACAAAAGCCTTTGAAACTGCAGAAAGACGTTAACATGAGTCGAAAGCTTGTGAAGAAGTGGACAAACTTTGTTGGTGCTGGGTACAATTAGCCTTTACTTGATATTGTCTTGAGCCTGAATAACAACTGTACCCATGGTACTGCAGGAGGGCAATGTAGTAAATAGTTAGCATATTAAGAAAATTGGAAAATCCGTGCATGAGGGAACCATGGCACTTCAGAGCATCGAAGAAGTTGCAAAGAACTACTTTAGAAACGAGTGAAATTGATCAAATGACATCAGTAAACGAAGCTACTTCAGCGATAAACTCAGTGTAAAATGAAGCTAGATGAAATAGAACATCAGCTCGCGTGATCACATCATGAAAACAAGTAAAAAAAGAATTCCGAGGCATCGAAAATTTAAAAAGCAATAACAAAATACATATTTTTTTCTTATGCTTTTCACTACTCTTTAGTAAAATCGAAAATTGGACCACTTGTGCGCGACAAAAGGTCTACTGTGGATAATAACCAAGAAATGAATGAAACAGTAAGTCGTCAATATCAAAATGTCTTAAGTTACAAAATTTGAATTCCTGTAATTCCACAAACCGAGTGATCCAAAAACTACTTAATGGATTTTGAACGGCTACAGTGCAGCGGGACCAGATGATGTGCCTGCGAAAATCTTTAAGATATGCTAGCCAATCATCTTTTACCCTCTATACCCTATGTGGGGAAATTAATGGATGAAGGAGCAATTCCAGTTACCTACAAACATGCATTTCATACACCTATTCCCAAATAGTATGGATCCAGCAAACTCTAGACCTGTTTCCCAAACTAGCCATGTAGTGAAGACGTTTGAAAGGGTGTGTAGAAAGCACTTAGTACAGCGATAGCCTACTTACATCAAATCAACATGACTTTCGCCATGGACGATGTACCACTTCCCAGCTGCTTCAGCAGCATGGCTCTATTCCAGGCTTATTGTCCCAAGGCAAAGCGTGGGTGAGATCTATTTAGATTTAGAAAGGCATTTGATAAAGACAATGGAATATTATTTCTCACGGGTATCCGTTAGAAATGTCTTCTTTCAGGAATGTCTTGAAACATTTCTGACAAAGCGAGCCCAAAGTGCAATTATAAAAGTAAAGTATCCATTCTGCAACCGCTACTCAATGGAGTCCCGCTAGGTAATGTGCTGGGTGCAATACTGTGCATCATAATAAATGGCACGGGCACCAATCCAAGTGTGTTATTCCAATCTCGTTTGCTGATGACACAGGAATATTAACAACGGTACATGGAACGAAAGACGTTGAACTGCATAATTAGAATGAAGTGAAGTCTTTCGCTGTTTATCAGAGAACAACATGACCTTCAATGAAACAAGATTCGAACTTTTGTGATACGGGAAAAACTTTTCCTTTACTGAATCGCAATACTACATGATGAGTGATGGGAGCGAAAGCAAAGGAAATTTTTAAGAAACCTTGAGGTGACACAGCAGGATAATGCCTCTTTTGAGGATTCACGTCGCTAGAGTTGTTCCTTTCGGCAAGAAATGGAGCGGATGGGTACTTCAAATTTTCTCTTTGCGAGAGGCAGACACAATAGACAGACACAGCGCTCATCTTATGGTAACAGCTGGTGGTGCAGAGGATTGTATACTGTTCCCCTCATTGAATACAGAGCAAACGAAAAGACCTAGAGCACCTTGAGGCTATTCAGAGATCAGGCACTGCTAAAACTGGATGCCTGCAAGACTTAAGCTATCACAAGAGACTTGCTCACCAACAAAAACGCACTCAATTCAATGGAGGTTCGGGCGCTTCACCATCAAGAACACTTGGAAAATTCTAGAAGGAACTGCCATCAATGCCAAATGGAGTATCCTTACCAGACACTCAGACTGTGTTGGTCGGACTTGTGAAATGGGAATTCAGAATATTCTAACAATTTCACTGTCCGGAGGGCGCCGTTTTTCAACAAAATGCCACGTCATAGTCGAAACCTCACCGGCATGGAAGTTGTGAAGTTCAAAGTTTACTGGACGCATACTTACTGAGAGGGCGAAAAAACCTTCTGTAAATGGTTACGTGCAAAATTGAGAATAACTCGCTACTACCCTCCCGCTTATCACGTGCTGCAGCAGCCCCTCTGCACAAGATGAGCGGGGTGACTAATACCACCTGGGCCTCGTCCGACTAATCATCAACGTTATCAGCCGACACCAAATATCTACAAATTATAAGTAACCAGCACTTTCTCAGTACTACGAATGCAACTGTTTTACAGTGTATCCACGAAAGTCTGCTTGCTGGTGGAATAAGCTGAACCATGCTAGTAAATGATTCTTAAGATCCATTTGTTTCAACTTAGACATCAAAGTAAGTGTAAAATAGTCTCTTGTCTCTTAAGTAAAATTACGAGTAATATGGGCGGTTAAATAATAATAATAATTAGCTTTTATTTAGGACCATACGGCTCAGTCCTAAGCGTAATGAAGTTACATGTCCAGATTTGATGCTGCCCTGCCGTCAAAGCCTCAGCCCTGAAAGCGTCTACGACCGGGAATGTTTAAGAAAATGACTACCTTCAGATATTCTGGAAACGTTATCATTCATGGATACGATGACTTCATCAATGACCCCATTAAACAAAGCTCAGCAGCTCAAGCCTGTAATTTTGTCTGTACTATAGTATTTTGATGGACTGATTTACGGCAACGTAACGACGTAGGTCTGTAAAGAAAAGTTTTCCAATGATTGAATTTTCGAGGCAACCATTGGGTACTTGTTATTTATGCGGCTATCAGGCAGTAAACCTTCGACGTTATCAACTAAAATTTGAACAGCTAACCATAGTCCGTGCTAAGCCTCTATGCATCGCCAACTCTTGTTGTTCAGTGCAATGTATGCTAGCATTGAACTGTTTATAAACAGTTAAACTTTATTTCATTTCGTAGGGTATGATAGTTACTCTACTGTATATACGGTAGTTGCATAACTACTCTGTGTCACTTTTACGCAACTGCTTGGCTTACATCCATCTACTGTACACCGTAGACAAAAGCAACGTAATAAATCCACCTTAGGAACCGGCTCTGTAATATTATATGTCTCGTTCACCTTGACTTCGATTGCTTTACTCAAGGATGCACCAAGGCGTGTTAGTGTGCTTCAGCAGTCACTTGAGCTTTCTATGTAATATCCCATGGCAAAAATAAGTGCGGCCCAATACATAATTTTTGAGTATAGTGCTACGTTATCTATTTCAATAGAGTTGATTCCCCCGTTTCGTTTACAGTAGAAGCGGCGAGGAGCGTTTAGCCTCCAAGCACTCCCGCCGGTGAAGAACGTCAGTGTCGCCCTCTGTCACCTGGAAGCAGCAACCTGATGTTGCCAGGCGGATATGCAACATTATAGCTGTTGGGGCTGGTTTAACTCTGAGACTGTGTTATAAGTGAGGTTGTGTGCCAAAGTTGTTGTTAAATCGGAGTTATATTGTTGTCGGCAAGTGCCCCAGTATTTTTTTTTAAACTAGTGTGTTTTAAAGTAAGCTATTTTGTGCTGCTGATACGTTCAAATAGGGAAGACATACCGATGGATATCGCAACAAAGGATAAAGTTCTAGAATTCTTAAACTCCACACTATTTCTATTAGACAACTTAACCCTCTACCACCGGAATTAAGTGTATCATCGTAGACTTAGCACTGTTTGGAGAGTTTCGCACGGGAATCGTGGGGCGATTGACGGGTAAAGATAGCTTATAATGGGAGCTGCTTGACTGGAGGACAGAATAGGAAATGCGGTACGTTCTCCACTGGTGGTTGGTCTAGCATTGGCACAGCTTAGCTGCAGTACCTACCACGTAGCTCGATCTGAAAAAGGGCTATAGCTCTGACCACGATACATCCCATCATTAGTCCACTGTTGTTTATCAATCTAGCACCAACATTTTCGATAAATTTTTAACCAACGAAGTGGTTGGGTACATTAGCTAACAGAAAATAGAATGTTAATGCACCAATGCATATATTGATTCCATATCGAGCATGATCCTTAATATCAATGAGACAAACAACTTTGACTTAAACGTAAACATTCGAAGTTAATGATAGTGAGCAAGCTTTCCATTTAATTTTCTGGTATTGATTACAGGGTGACAAACGTATGAATCATATACACTGTTATCATGTTATATGCATTCATCTTTTATGTATGAGCGTTTATTCGTACACAATTCAACGTATCTTTTTATGTAGGAAAAAGCCAAATTTTGGCTCCATTCTAAATATTACTATTTACTCAATATTGCCATCGAACGTTATTAACTTCTGTATATTTCCCCTTACAACAAAATTTGACTACTTCCTCTTAATTGGAGTAAAACGATGCATAGATTAAGCTGACAGTATAATTTTTGCGCTGTTTCATAGAGCATTCTCCAAGAGTGGCACATACGGTGTGTTACCTATGATTATGCAAATACAATTTTTTTATTTATTTTTCAAGATAAGTGTCAAACATTTAAAATGTGAATAGTAAGTTAGTGCACAGGTATTGTAGCGGCAGGGAGAGCAATGCCGCAAATGTCTTAACTGCTTCGGTTTCATAAGATTCTACCTAGATGCTTCACAACCGCGGTTGGCACTCGTCAGAGCTATGGAAACCAGGGCTAGGAAAAGGGACAGGGGCTATCATAACAGTTTTATTGATAGGGAAAGTATTAGAAGAAACAGGATCCTGGAACCCCTAAAGCTCCGGGAACACCGTTAAAATCCACATTAATCAACAGTTAGGTGTCACTTCAGACAGAGGCGCATCGTTACCCATAATGAGGCCACGCTGGCGCAAAGGTGCACTCAGCCGTAGCCGAATCTGAAATATCAAACCTGACCAAGTCTGTTGATAATCGCCTTAAAAAAATCATGAAAAATTGAGCTAGCCATGTTCAAAATTGACTTTTTATGTTTACAACTACTGAACACTTGTTTCAGTGTTTATTGAATTGTTTTGGTTATAATTTCTTGGTTTTGAACGTGTTATAACAATAGGTATTCCTGTTCACTTGTATTTATTTCTTCTTTATAACGTTTTATTAGCTTGTTTCATAGTCTGAGGTAAGGTAACAGTAAAAACTGGAAAATGAGCAAATTGTATGATAAACTTAACCAATGGCTAAATTTTATTTTACAAGTGCTGTTTATATTGGCAACATGGCCATACATTAGTTAATATTGATATTCCAAAGTTAGACTCTCATCTTGAAAAATTAGGTAAAAAAATTCTATTTGCATAATCAAAGGTAACGCACTGTAGTTGACCCATCACTGGTTTTGTTATAAGTACCCATATCTTGACGCATATCGTAAAACATTGGGCCAGTATCGGTTGTCAAGGCGCCACCACACACCCAGCCTTCCAACGCTGTACCAAACTCCATTGAAGTTTATTTAGCTGCACATGGGCTCTTAATTGTATCCCATACTATAACACCGAATAAACGCGTCGGCTATATAATTATATAGAATAATAAGGCCAGTGAAAACGATGAGAACGTGTCAATTTTAACAGTCTTGCAATGAGAAGTTTTACTTCAACACAACTTATTATGCGTGTGATTTACTATTGTAAGAAGAAAGTTCGGTAACAGTCCCCAGACAGAAATGTATTTACAGCAAATACAAAATTGCAGAACTGAGAAGTAGTGAATGTCTTCAATAAATATTCTTTTAAAATCCGAAACATCTTTTAATAACTTCTAACCGCTTTCCATACCTGTTCAACAGTCTTCTAGAAATATTTAGGGGACTTTAGGGGAGTGGCCCACTCTTCCTTGCAACATTCCTCCAGTCGTTACTTTGTGGAGTCCTAGCAAGAATCTCCATCTTCAGATGATGCCATACATTCGCAATTGGACTGGAATCAGGCAACCAATTTAGCCAACGCATGACGTACGTTCAATATTTTCATATCTTTTCCGAGTTATCTTCGCTGCAAAGTTTTGACCATTATCCCACTGGAACAACCAATTTAAATTGATGATGATTTGTAACTCTTTTACAGCCGAGTGATACCTTAGTAGTAAAATCCCAGGCAAGATGCCGTGGCGCCTCTTGCTGACATGTCTGCTGGCATCAGCCATTGTGTTTACGGACGCTGAGGAGGAGTTCAACCATGGAAAAGAAATTCCGTATGACCCAGCGCTGGTGACCGTAGCTCAGGGGCAGCTGCGTGGCATCAAAGAGCAATCTTTTGAGGGCAAAGACTTCTACTCGTTCCGGGGGATCCCCTTCGCCAAGCCGCCCGTTGGTGATCTCAGGTTCCAGGTGCGTATAAAATTATTATCTTTCTCATCTTATAAGAATCGTGTTTTATTTCTGCGTAATGTGATTTTATTATAGGAAGTGTTCACAGAAAGCTGTAAGTTCTTACGGTCTTCATGACTTTCGGCAAGAAGCAGTCTCCCAGATCGATCACAATCCGGGGCGAGACAATTGCTGAATCAGACAATGAGCGTTTTCGCGGCTTATATGTATCATCCGATTTGGATTGGCGGTCGTACATAAAAGATCATCTTATTTCATCGCTGAACTGTAGAGTATCAATACTAACGTCTACTAGAACATGTCCCACGACAGTAGCTAAGAACGCTAATCCACGCATTAGTTTTATAGTAAAGTCAGATACGGACTGCCATTGTATGTAAAAATTCGACTTAGTGAACAAAACCCAAAGTGCGGTCTAATGAATCAAATTCAAGTGATATTGAACGACACAATGAGGGTACTCTTGGGCAAGAAGCGGCCAGACAGAGTAGACAGGGTGCCAGTGATGGATCTGGCGGAGAAAAGTGGTCTGCCCTCTTTGAATCGACTTGGGATTGAGGCCACTTTGGTGGAAACGTGGAACATATTCAAGTACAAGACTGAGCCGTGTCTTTCCATGATGAACATGAGTCCCGAAGTCAGCATCAACACTAGATCACAGAGTCGTGGAGACGTTCTTCTGTGCAATAAGTGGAAACGCGACTGCTTCATAACTCGTGCAACAACCCTGTAGAACAACAACCCAAAACTGCGAAGTATTGAGAGGGTTGGTCAGGTGAAGAGAGAAGCGAGGAAAGTTGCGGAAAGATTCCCGCTGTAAATTGTCGATCTATTATAGAAAATAGTGATGTAACATTGTCAAAAATGTAAGAAACGCTTTTAAACTATCGAACGCTGTACGTAAAAGTGCCATGGTGCACTTGACAACACCATACATAATACAAATACAAACTGTTTCAGCTACTGTAGGACAAGTCACATGCTCCCTTCGCTAGAAAACGCTTTGAGCAACAATATTGACGATTCCAT
The DNA here is from genome assembly GCA_001587735.2 of Parhyale hawaiensis. Classification (NCBI taxonomy): domain Eukaryota; kingdom Metazoa; phylum Arthropoda; class Malacostraca; order Amphipoda; family Hyalidae; genus Parhyale; species Parhyale hawaiensis. Next base: position 18,895,743 of record LQNS02278171.1, on the reverse strand, counting down.
TTGGATAGCATCGATACCTACCCTCAGCATGGCTAAGGTTGTCGCCCAGTCTCTAAAAAAGGATCTGTCACGCATTAGCGCCTGGAGTAGGAAGCTGAATGCCAGTAAGACTACATTTATGACTGTCTGTTGATCTCGGACACTTTTACCACAGCATCCACCGCTGAAGATAGATGACACTTTGCCTCAGGAGTCTAGCTCTTTGGAGATTCTGGGGTTGTCTTTGATGAGCTTACGTTTGAGCTGCATAATAAGAGGTTGGTGTCACGTGCATCCATTAAGATTGGGCTCCTGCGTAAGGTGAATAATTCTGTGCTTGGTGGCAAAGATTTAGTTCGCAGATGCTTTTATGATTTTTTATGTCAATGTTAGAGTATTGCTCACCGGTATAGGCTTCAGCTTCTGACCTTCACTTGCATCTGAAGGACCGACTTGTTAGCTCAGACAGCAGGCTCTGCACTGAGAAAGGTCTAGTGAATCTGTCCGAAATGAGAGACAACGAGAGACATTGGTTGTATTCTTCTGTATCTCCCCACAAGGTCTAAAGGAGAATTATCTGTGCTGCGGTTGCTGCGCACTTTTCGGAATTGTTAACGAGACGAACAATGTACAGTTGGGTGAAAATATTCGAATATCACGGCTCATGTTTTGACATTTCTTTGTACTGAATTAACAAGTTCATGATCAAAACTGGTTTTAACCTTCAAAAAATGCACAATACATGGCAGAACTAAATTGCTGCATTTGTGCCTGGAGCTGTCAATTTACCGAAACCTTCACAGCTACACAGAGCTACCAAGTACAGCATACGTGTCAGTATATCGTATACACACATAAATTTATTAGACGGTCCACTCAACCACTTGAGTTCTAAGGCTAAGTAAGTTACATCCATTTAATGAAATATCCTTTTTTTAAGGTGAATTTCTCAAACGAACTGTTCAAAATGATCTAACACAGCAGTCTCTAAGCAAGAAGCACTTATTAGTAACTATAGGTCCTCGATTGGGAGTAACGAAATGTATTAGGCTTATGTCTAAGTTATATTAGTGTCGAAATTCGACGATCATCTCCAAGAGATAGGAACTTCACAGAAGGAATGCTTATGGCTCTATAACCAGTTTTGATTTATTTCGGGGATCTGATTTACAGTAATTAAACACCACTATACAAAACCTTCAGAGATCAGTCTCATTTGTACTCAAGTGACCT
>LQNS02278171.1:18835592-18851902 GCA_001587735.2 Parhyale hawaiensis | reverse complement strand
CTCTCTTTCTCCTGTCCTGGCAATAGCTCATAGAGTGCCGGGGCGTATGTTCCGGTGTCTCTTTGGGAATGGGCCTATTGGTTCGTCTACTGCCGCCTATCTAATCTAATCTAAAAATTAAATTTTGGTGCAGATCGGTTTGTTTGTTTGTACGTTTGACTCAAGTTTGTCATAATACTTGTTAGCAACATAACTCAATAAGTCATGAACGGATCTCAAAAAGAGAAAATTACTGAAATTGTTAACACAGTAGAAGGGCACAAATGATTAGATTTTGGCGTTGATACAAAGAAAATCATAGTCTCAGAACCAATTTGATTTTTTCGTAACCGTTACCATGCTTGGCGGAGGTATACGCTCTCAGAGTGCTCTAGTTTTACGCATTTTTCTTACTTAGGCTGAAACTTTTTACTTCCAAGTATACGTTATGTGCTCTCTTGATTCAAGCCACGAGATATAGAGTACCCTGAAGTAACAATTTTCCACCCAAACAAAAATATTCCGCAAAACATTAAGGGTGGTCCAAATCAAGGACTTCCTGTAGCACATCCTTAAATTGAACACATTATTTCTACTTAGTTTTCAATATAACGGCATTTAGCTCCTACGATTGGGCCACAAGTTATACCTTGAAAACAATAGATACACTAAAACCCATGGTGTAAAAATTCTTGGTTTAGGGAGCGTCCACAATATTTTCTTGATATAATGATGGAACCAGCGAATGCTCTAGACCAAAGATATCCAGATAGAGAATATTATGTTTTTTTGCTTATATTTAAATATGAAAATTAAAAAGTTGTATCAGGAATGAAGCGGTATGGGATAGTATAGGCGGATATTCGTGTAGCGAAAAATAACGGTAGGAAAGATGATTATGAGTAACTTAAGGTTTTCCTTAAATTTAAGTTGCACAACGGCTTCAAAGCTTCAAACCAATGAAGAAAATTCTTTATTTGTCTTCGAGAAGCGTTGGAAATCGGTTACATGAAAAAGTTTCAATCCATATTGATGAATTAGAGCAGTATTCAACCTTATATTCTGTAGTAATAGAAAATGCGGAGCGCCTTATGCTATGACCTCATATAGAATTTACCGTATCAATTTTTCTGGACATTTTCTACAGCCAGTCACGTAAATGCCATGATAGGAACGAGGGCGTCTCGGTCACGAACAAAACGAAGCAGTGGTGTTACGCCTAATTTATTTCAACTCTGTCATTTTTACCGACATGGCACACATGTGTGTTTATATATTTTATCTGCACTAATTTATCCAGTACGACAAAAAGATAAATAAAGCTGAAGTAAAAAATAAGTAGACTAGAGGACTCTGAGGTTGAATACCTCAGCGAAGCAAGGTAATGCTAACGAAACAAATTCAAATTGATCCTGAAACTAGGATTTCCTTTTTATCATCATCGGCAACACCTAAATTTAGTCATTTGCTCTTGGTTAAAGCCCAAATACTGCTAGAAATTTTATAAAGTTTGGTTCATAACTTATGATTTATGCTACCAAGAAAAATAAAACAAACAAACAAGTAGGGTTAAGCGAATCATCACGGAAAGTTTATCATGTTTTTCCAAACATACCTATCAAACTCTGTAAATTTCACCAAGATCCATCCATACCTTGTTGCTATATTTTTGCGACAAACGAAAACTATTCAGACAGATAAACAATTCAAACTTGACAAAGAGATAACTCTCATGGCGGAGGGGATGAATAAAAATCGTTTTCTTATGGTTAATCGCAGGAATCCTACGCCGAATGCAGAACCTGTTGAGTGGAAGCCATCCACATCTGACTACCAAGGAGTGCTCCGCATCGACAAGCAGCTAAAAATGGACGAGACAGATCCCAAAAAACAGGTTTGTCTTTAGCATAACAAGATTCAGGTTAGTACTTCCCAATCCAAAACATACTAGCTTCAGTTAATAATTAATCAAGTGCGATTGCCACTCTATATGCACAAACGATAACATGAACGGCTGCTACTCCCTGAAGACGCGGTATCGTATGACGTTGGATTATTAACCTATACGCACACAACATGACGCAGGGCTATCACCCTCAGAAAATGTGGTACGATTGGTATGCTCATTTAACGTGACTTTTACTATTGTTACTTGCGCAGGTCAGAGAATTTTGGCGACAGCTTCCTCTCAAAAGTAACTTCATCCTCTTCCCTGAGTCCGTGGTTGAGCTCACTGAAGAAGAAATGAAGAGATCGGTAACAAACACTGTGTCGTCTGGGAAACCTTCTCTTCAAAGAGACGAAAACAACAGGGAAGAGTTGTAAGCTGGTGAAATTTTGTCTGTCTACAATCATAACAGCCAAAGATAGACCATCAAATGCAGGATGAATAATTCCATAATTTTTAACGGTATATATTTACTGATAAATACGCATGACACCAATAACGCTCTTACGTAATAAATATGTGTATCATCTTAATCTATTGTAGGAAAGGATTGAGATAAAAATTCGGCAGGTTTATGAAAAAAAAATGTCAATGAACAGTTAAATACAGTATAAGTTCCATTTTGAAGTTGTGTCATTTTTTACCTTTTTGAGCCTGATCATTAAGTAATATTCAATTACTGCATGCAATCAGATTTGTAAAAATCCCGTTAATGCAGCTGTTCTGCTGTGTACCGACGATAATGTGACAAATTTTATGAATACCAGGTAATAGCTTTCTGATTTATTTATATTCCATTAAACAATATGATGAACCTCTGTGAAGCAAAGAAATAGAGGAACTGATCATCCAAAATATTTTTATCATAATGCGCCATTTATCATTTCTAACAATTCCTAAAATTTCATGAAATCCGTCCATACTTTTTGGGTTATGTTACTGAAAATCTTGAATAATCATACAGACAACTAGAACGCAAAGTGGCGTAAGACCATCAGTCGCTGTGGGGGGACATATTTCAACGCCGTAATTGTTTATGGCAAGCTTACTCTACAGTTCTGGCACTTTTCACTGCTAGGTGAAACCACCTAACTCCGTACCAAAAATATGAACATTGCTCAACTCCTTCTCCCTCTTTTTGGGTGGACAGACAAATTAATATATACAGTGTACGTACCAGCGGCTCAAACAGTCATTACAAACGATGGCAGAAAATTAGTACTTCACGACTACCCCTGTTGTCTCTAGTGTTTTTTACTTCCCAGAGGCGTGTTGCAATCAGACGCCGGTGTTACCTTCACGGTGTTACCCAGTGTCGCACCATGTATCGGTGAATGCGACGTGCGATCTCAGCGCCCCCACAAAGTTTTCGGCATATGCGGAAAGCTCGTTCTTAAACTACGTATTTGGTGGCGCCTTATTTTAGCTGCATTTTGGGATAAAAAGTTGAAAAAAATATGTATAAGTGTCAAAATCCTTTAATTCGAGCAATGTTTGGCAGTCGTACATTTTTTTTTTTTTGGTTATTGTTTTTTCAGTACATAAAGCAATGTTTGGACACAACGGCATGTTTTACCCAACTCATAACCCTACAGTTTTTGAAGGTTGCCGTCGGTGTCACCTGTTGTTACCCAACCAGCGTCGCATTGGAGGCCAGTGCAGCACGCTTGGCACCGAGGGCCTGATTGTAACACGCCTATATGGGGGCTTCTTAAATGAAAATTCAGCATTCTGCCGGGTAAACCGGATATATATATAATTATATGGCGCAGTCAAGAGGGGAGGGTTGTACAGCAGCCACTAATATATCCTGAAAAGCAAGTACGTCCACTTCTCTAAGCTCCAAGGGAAAATATGCCTAATTTTCTTTCATAAAACCTCATCACAGAAAAATATTTTTTGTCCAATTGGCTCATCATCAAAATAAGTTCCGTCGAAATAAAGTTAAGTCAAATTTTACATCGTATACTCAGCCATTATCTAAAAATTTCCACCGAAAATTCTATATCGCACATATTTTAACAGGATAAATATCCATGCTCGAATGTATTCCCAACAATTATCCCTAATACAAAAAAATTATCTTCTAACCAGTATGTATACCAATTTTAATTCATCTAATTTAACTACATCATTTTTTACTAAACAATAATAGATATATCTAAAAATTTTTGCCCTACTTTCCTTTACGACGAAATATTCCGAAATATTTCACGTCTAATAATTTTAAGCGTACTAATACCCGCTAACATAAGAGTATCGTCCACTTCTCTATAGGCAATTCATCTTTTACCCAAAAACTATTGACACAAATGAGTCCTTCACAATTTTTTATTACCCTGAATTATAGTACAGTAAGCATGTGTTGCCTCCATTTCTGCTACTGCAAAAAACTTTCCCCTAAATCTGTTTCGCCTCAACCCTTTTTAGCGTCTAATTTCCCCTTTTATCCCCACTCGTACCTCACGCGCGAGAGCTACGGCGTTACCATTCTCAACGCAATTCCGTTAGATATGATTTCGTTTGTTTTGAACATCACCATCCATTACTACTTCGCAGGGAGTTTGAATGTGTAATATCTCCTTGCTACCTTGCAACCTCGTCGCGTCCTCACTCGCAAACAGACAGACGAAAAATATCAGCCCATGTCGACTCTTCAACACGAGTCCTGAGTCTTAAAGAGATCTGGTATGGTAAACACCTTAATAAAAATACAGTGTAAATTTAAGGCTAAAAACAGGGTGGGTTTGGGGTCAAACCCATAAAAACTAAATTGTTACAAAACTAACGGAGACGATATATTCACGATATGGGAACGCTGCGGAGGGCACACCCCCATTTTTTGCTCCTAGATAATTTGACGTTATTTTGGTTAGGCGGAAAAGAGAATTGAGGATGAAAAAATGTGCGGAATACATATTTGCGGAGAGAATGTTTGGGGCATAAAATATTTGACGATATTTCCGATTCGGTGAAAAATTTTTTGATGGGAAACATTTTTCGCTAGAATAATTTGGCGTAAAAGTATTGGTTTATCGACGATTAGCGATAAGTTGGTTTGTCAGAGCATATTTAGAGGATGTTTTTGGTTCGAGGCTGAAATTTGGTGCTCAGTAAATTTTGATGGGAGGAGTTTAGGGTATATTATCGTTGAAGAAAGCTTTTTCGGCGTCTAAAAATTTGCTAAGGGAAATTTAATGCCGATAATATAAATGGTAGTTATCTTGTTCATAATTTTGCTTGAAACAAAATAATTTGGGGCATCTCAGAGCGGAAAAACTTTTATTAAGAGGTAATTCACATGTAGCGATGCATTTTTGCATGAAAATAGAGTGTAGTAAACATTTTTATTGCTATTTTCGGGTGTGACAGCAATTTTTGTATGTCTAGCAGATTTTACCCACTAATATTGGCGGATTCCACGGTATGAGGAACAGTGAGTTACGTTTAGATTTTTGGACGCTAGACAGTCAACCCAGTCAAGAGGTATCTCCTGTACCACCTTTTGACGCGTCCAAGCACTGTCATGGTCATACAAGCGAGCTCAGGTCCTTCAGATGGTACTCCTGAGTGCGACCCCCGTATCCTAGATACCGTCTTCGGCACATCGAATGTTTTTCCTATCTTTTTCCCATAGAGCGTGAAAGAAAATATAAATATATTTATGAATAATTAAAAAAACACGACGTGAACTATTATATAGTAGATATATATATATATATATATATATACATAATGTGATAATAGTAGTTAGAAGGCAACATGTATCGATAATAATTATTTATAGCTTACCGGGCGACACCAAAAAAATAGGGCGACATTCCCGTGTCGCCTTAGTGAATTCCGGGACTGAAATGCCGTCCGTAGACTAAAAAAAAAACATTTTGAACGATTCTGCAGACTTGAAACGCCGTCTTCTCGACAGATAAACGTCTAAAATTTTTTATGCTGTCCCTTACCACCACCCTAGTACGAGGACGCTTGCCAACACCCAGCTAGCCCTAATATAAGTTAGGTTAGACTAGGACTGGTTCCGCTTACGTCCCAATGTGCTTTTATTACTTAGCGTCAATCTTTGATTGGCCAGCAAATGAACTTTCATTACTTATCGTCAATCTTTGAAAGGCCTTACCGTTGTTTATTTTACTTAGTGACGTCATTAAATCGTTAGCAGAACATGTCCTGGCCTTCACCTAACTTTATGCAGGGCAATTCATTGTTGGACAGCTCCAGCATGTCGCCCTAATGAGTGACGGTTTACCATTATCGCCCTAAGACGGAAAGCATACGTTTATATATAGACTTGCCCCATAACTACACCAACAGAATCATAACGTGAACATAAGACATGGCACTGTATACTTTGGGCTCAACTAAAATTTACTGGTACATATTGCCCATGTAATTTGAATGCACGTAAGAACCGAAGATTATCACCGTCGGAGCTAATGGTACCTCTCTCTCTTTTATCAATATTGGAACGCCAAGCAAACCGAGCAAACCGTTTGAGGTAGGATTATCACTCTTAGAAAATACTTTGAGACTGTTCAGCACTCTTAACATGACCTTTTTTTCATTGTCATTAACACAGGTTAGAGAGTTTTGGTGACAACTTCTTCTCAAAGCTAGCTTCATTCTTTCCCCTGAGTCTGTGATCGAGCTCACTGAAGAATTATTGATGAGATCGGTTGCAAACTCCGTGTCTTCTGAGGACTCTCCTGTTCAAAGAGACGAAAACAGCAGGGAAAAGTTATAAAATTGCAAAATTCAGTCTAGCTGCAATCATAACAGTAAAAAGCAGCCCGGTAAATTTCAGGATGAATAATTAATCCACAAAATCTAACAACACAGATTCACCGATAAATACTCATGACATCACGAACTCTCTTTCGCGGTAAATATATGTACAATCTAAATATACCTAATAGCACGACACGTGGAAATTCCAAGGTTGAATAAGGCCTATACCTTCCAAAATGTACGAGACCACGTTACGCTATTGCAATTTACCCGAGTTTAACCTAATGCACATCTTCCGACGTAACACACCCCGTCTAAGTTAACGTCCATCTCCTAACCCCGACAAACTCTATAATGTCTGTCTACCCTAACCTAATAATTACCTCCACCAAGGAGGTTATGTTTTCGTCGTGTTTGTTTGTCAGTCAGTTTGTTTGTCTGCCTGTCTGTCACCAAGATAACTCAAAAAGTTATGAACCGATTTGGATGAAATTTACAGGGATTGTTAGGTATGTTAAGAGGAATAGATGATTTACTTTTGGAGAAGATATGTCCATCAGTTTGTTTATTTGTTTGTCTGCCTCATTTTTTCTCAATGCCATAACTCAAAAAGTTATGAATGGATTTTAATAAGATTAACCTGAGTTGTTAGGTATATAACAAAGAGTAAATGACCAAATGTTGGTAATGATCCGTTCGTTCGTTTGTCACTGTTTTTAATGTTATGCTTGTTAGCACAATGACTCAAAAAATAATTAATGGATCTTTATGAAATTTATAGGAGTTGTTAGTGATATTAAAAGACATGAATGATTACATTTTGGTGCAGATAGGTTTGTTCGTTTGTATGTCTGACTCATGTTTGTCATTACTTTTGATAACAGTATAACTCAAAAAGTTACGAACGGATCTTCAAGAAAATTGCACGAGCTATTATCACTATCAAAAGGCACAAATGGTTAGATTTTGGAGTTTAAACAAAAGAAATCATGGTTTCAGAGTCAACTTGAATTTTTAGCTACCGTTGCCTCACTTGGCGGAGGTATGAGGTCTCAGAGTGCTCTAGTTATATTGTCTATGCTAACGTAACCCGAAGGCGACCCGTGAGAATTCCACGATTAGCTAACGTTCTCACTTTGTAAAATCTAGCAATCCTAAGCTACGGTACGCTATTATAACTCATTTTAGCTTGACCAGCACTAGCACTAAGCACTTGAGCAGCACTAAGAAAACATTGTTCGGTCAAAAGAATTGAACGGAAATGCTCAGGGCTTACCGCAAACTGGATACCAACAGATTGATGAACCTGAAGCGTTGAAATTTGGCCGTAATATAAATTCAATGTAATAAAGCATAAGCTCAACGTGAAGTTTCAACTGCTTCTAAGAGATTCAGTTAAATAAAGCGTAAGTGAAATGGATTACGCCAGAAACGAACGAAGACTCCAACCAAGACTGAGTCTCTCGAACTGCTAAGCTTATGCCCGACAGGATCTAAATCTCTGCCAAAGATAATGACGAATCCTGTCTAGCGAAACATGGGAACGTTTCTACGTACCCATCCAATGACGATGCTATGGATGCAGCTGAAACCTGTTGAAGTTCCACAGAACAGCAGCAATGTTTTTCAGTGATACATCAGACCCGTATCATCCTAACTGCTTCCATCTAATACTGAAGGAACCTGTGCAATTTCAATAAAAAAAATCTTGAATAATGATGCCTTCGGAACCGTGGAAAAATGGTGGAAAAATGTCCCAAGTCAGGCAGTGAATCTTCTACTTAAGACCTGCCTAGAAGTAGCAGTTAAAATTTGAACTTGATTCCTTCTCCTATTATCCTGCTGAGTAACTATATATATATATATATGGCTGGCCCTATTAAAAACATCGAGCGCTATAAGCAAGGCGAACATAATCTGTTGTGAAAAAAATGATAAGCGGTAGATAAGATACAAGTGAATTGGTCTTCATATCTTTGCGTTGAAAGTTACTGGAATATTAATTTTCAAGAAGCGCTAAAGCAGACAGCTTTTGTTGAACTTCGTTCCAGCGAAAATCAGAGCTTCTTACAAGTTGAATGTTCTCCTATCATATAGTGAAACCCGTAACGTGCAGACGGATGTATGGACGGATGGAGCCTCAAGTAGTATTATAATATTGGTTGAAGAAAAGGGTTAAAATAAATATTAGTCCTTGTAAGGATAACAACGATGATGAATTGTTAAATATAGTATACGCTCTCCTTCTGAAGTTACTGGGTATTTATTACCTTGTTGAGCCTCATCATCAATTTGTTAATCAGCCGAGATCAAATATTGCAAATTACAAGTAATGAGATTTGTCAAACTACTGTAAATGAAGCAGTTTTACAGTGCATCCACGATAGTAGTGATAATAATAATATGCTTTATTAGGTACACGACATAGGGAGCAAGGTACTCAAGAAACAGCTTAATACCAAAGTTACATTAGATACAAAGATCAGGTAATCAGGATAATCTGCTTGCTAGTTGAATAAGCTGAACTTTGTTAATGAACTGTGGTTATGATCTATTTAGGTCAATTTGTACATAAAAGTAAGCATAGAATGGTCCCTCGTCCCTACAGAGTGCAATTAATATAGGTAGACATTTGAAGTTCAACTTACTGCTATGTGACCTATTCATAAGAGTACCACGGCCTCAGTTCCCGAAGGAGTCCACGTTTGAACTTTCTATAATATGAGCAACAACAGATATTTTCGGGCACCTCACCATTCATGGATTTAATTACATCAACAATACTCACATTAAGCGAAGCCCACCACCTCAGAACTGTGAGAATCAACAACAACGTATGTAGGTTTATCACTAAACTTGAACTTGATAATGAACGCGTAAAATTTAGGAGATAGCCTGCAAAATAGTTCGGCAACTATGTCTAATTGCATGGTACTTATCAAACTTCTTGTTTACTCTCGCATTAGTATAGAAGACCTAGCAATACTACAAATGAGTTATGTCGACCACCGGCACTTAAGATACAATCTAGAGATATGCCCGAGAGGAGGAGCGAGTCAAGGAATGAGGGCTACGGAGATGAGGTGACATTAGGAGCAGCTAACTAAGACCCAAATAACAATCGTTCATAGTCGCAGGAATGGATATAAGGGCAGTTGCCTAGTAATCCATATGCAAGCAATCTAGGCTGTGCCAGTGCGGTAATAGTGTGTCAATTACTTGACTAAAATGATGAAATATTAGGGATAAAATATGTGCTATTATCATTGTTATCATGTAAATATAGTACTTGGCGTCCTGCAGGTGATAAGGAGTTTGATACCACATTCACCGTCACTGGTGGAGATATGGCATCTCCCAGAGAAACTTAAGCTGTCTTTGAGTCACCATTGAAGTGTCAGAAAGAAGAGAGATAAGAGCGAGTTTACACAATGAAACAAGTTTCAAATGTGTTTAAAAAATTGTTTTGAATGTCATTTAGGACTCTGTTTGCAGAGAGATAAATCTCAAGAAAGAAGTCAATTATTTTTATTATAAGTTTTATTGCACTTTGAAAATAACTAAGTGGTTGAAAATGTGCTCGTTCTTGTGCACATTAGTTAAAAAAATTGCTCAATTCAGCTCTCTGTTAAATAATCTTACTAGCCTTTCGTCGTTCAAAACAATTGTTGACTTCTTTTTGTTGTAGGAAACTGTTTTCGTGTCTTAACAAATTTATTTATCGATTTTGATTAGCAATTATTAGAAAATCAGCAAGCAATTATAAATTCTACCGAAGCTGCTTTGTTCTATTTGCAGCTCAAATAAATAATTTTAATCAACATTTGAGTACGATAAATGGTAAAGTATCTTTTGCTGATGCTGAGCTAATGATATGTTGATAACTGCAATGTTATTTGTGTCTGCATTGATGTTACTAATGACAATGACAGTGCTATTTTAATTTGGCCTCTGCGTAACAGAGCACTGCAGCTGCAGGCATCGTACCAACCGACGCTGAAAATCCTGTCAACACGACAGAATCGAACACACAACGTCTGTATTGGACGTTAAAATGTCACCCTGATTGTTGAATTTTGGTGTTGTAGTATACGCTTAAGAAATTGCCCTAATTTTTTTATTACCAGGTGTGTTGTAGCATATTGAAACAGTAAAATGAAAATTCCAAATATTGAAAATCGGTACCCCCGTTAGCATCAATGCAAGCTTTTAGCCTCCTTATATTCTGGTACTGGGATACAGATTAAAATACAGAAACTTTGATTATAATGCAGCCAGTGTCTTTCTGAATGCCCGTTAGCATCAAGTGATTCCTAAGATGAAAATACCATACAGACCCAGTTCTCCCAGTTGAACAATAATATTTTAGTGTATTAGAGATAAAGTAATCATTAAATGAAACATTTGGCTGTCACAATTGATTGTACCAAATGGAACATAACTGTACAGTATAGCCATGATATTATGATGCATTGCACTTCTTTCATTAATAGTATAATACCATATGCATCAACTGTTTTAAAATTTCAGATTATGTAACTGTTCATCAGCAGAGTATTACATTAGTTATTTCAGGGAAGTCCTAGACAAGATGGAGCTGCACCTGTTGCTGACATGTCTGCTGGCGACAGCCATCGTGTCTGCGGACGCTCAGGAGGCCTCTGACTCTGGCCCAGAAGTTCCGTTTGACCCAACGCTGGTAACCGTAGCTCAGGGGCAGCTGCGTGGCATCAAAGAGCAATCTTTTGAGGGCAAAGAGTTCTACTCGTTCAGGGGGATCCCCTTCGCCAAGCCGCCTGTTGGCGACCTCAGGTTCCAGGTGCGTATAAGATTATCTTTCTCATCTTTGAATATTGTGAATACGCCTATTTAGCTACTTCAATCCTGAGGAATACATTAGCATTATTAAAAAGTCGTTGCAGGATGCAGTGTATTCCAGAAAATAAGTTGTCAGTTACTGTCAGAGGATGACTACATATTCACTAGCAGATTATTGTATAGAAACAGAAAAGGTACTAATAAAATACCTGTGCACATCTATGCATTTCAAGCCCATGCCACTTTTCATCTACTTTATTTAAAAATTAGAAACCCGTAGAAAAATTAAGCAATGATGATTTACTTCCTACAATACATCGTAGCTCAAAAAAGAAAAATGGGTCAGACAGCCATTACTCGTGATGCTGCATTCTTGCTGTTCGTAGTTACCCAAATACTAGATGACTATTCAACACAGCAATGGATGATTTTGTACTTTCTACTGCCAAAGTTGCCCACTAAACATTAGAAGCGTTAAATATTATCATAACTCCTCATTATTTATTTCCATAGGAATCGTCCTTCCATAAAAAAATGCACAAAATAATAGCGAAGCCCTATAACACGTCGTTATTCCACCGGAGATAAAAAAGTAAACTCATCACAACTCCTCACACCTACTCAATACTCATCATGGCCCTTCACTTAAAGTTCTTCAAAACCTTCGTAAATCATCCGTTCAACTTCCGTGGGCTATACAATGGAAATGGTACTACTGCATGAAGGTAAGCTTGTCCCAAGGCATTAATCAGAGACAACGAGTGGGGAATATAATTTCTTGCTACACTGCAATGCTGCTCACTGTTGGGCCCTATTTGGAAACAGTATATTTTTTCCATCAGCTGTATATGTTGGGTAGTGTCTAGCTCATCGCATTGACAAACGAGTTAGCCTATTTTTTATTATTACTTATTAATTATTAATTTTTAAACGAGACAAACAATGTACAATTCCTTGTCACTCTGCAGATGTGAATTTGTTAAATTTGTATGCTTTGTTGAAAGCATTTGTGTTTTGATGTTGCCCTGAATTTGTAGATTTGATGCTTCCTATTTTTCTCGGAATCTCTTTGTGAGNATGTAAGACAGGCTGCCTGAAGTAGGTAATTGTAGATGTCCAATGACTTTTTAATGATGTACGCCCCATAAGTGTTATCACTTTCAGTAGGCGTGTTCTCTAACCAACTGACTGTAATTGTGAATATTTTAACTGTTTATTTGTAAATTGAGAGAACAAATAAAGGTATAAAGGTATAAAGGAATATCTCGACTCACATTTTGAACAATATTGCTGAATTCAATATATAAAAACACAAACTTCCACCGTTTCGTCCATTAATTTGTAAATTTACTATTAACCTAAACTAGATACAATTAGATAACCAGTCCACATTTGCTACTCACCTACCGTATCCTGCTTAAGTGTTGGTATATTGTATACTATGAATGCTGAATTTCCACTCTACCAATTGAGTTTTAGGGCTAGTTTATACAAGATTTTCTGAAACATTTTCTAATTGCATAAGTACCTCAAATGATCTGTTTAAAATGATTATAGGAAAGCATTTATGGCCAGTATTCCCGTTCGTTTTTTCCATCGTGTGTGGACGTTTGAAAGGGTCTTGATGGCTCTGTCTTTGCTGGTGCGGGTATTGGCAGCCTTAAACGTTCTGTACACTGAGCTATTCTGTGATCTCGGATCTTCTTTTTTTTCATTCTTTTGTTTTCTCCACCCGCTGGGCTGGTTGCGTGGGGGTTTGTTAACCTCATGGAGTTTCTCCGTTCCTACGTCGCCAGTCTGGTGTGATTTAATATAATAATATGACAAGAAACAAGTATACGTAAGTCAATACATGTCAGCGTTGGGTAACAATATTTCTTACGATCAACGATCATTTTAAGGCATTTTGGTGTCAAAATTCTATGACTGTCACCCACAGACATGATCTTCATGTGTGATCTCTTTTTTTTTTTCTTTTTTTGCCCTTAAATGTCTAGTTTGTTTCAGGTTCTTTGGTTTAGAGTAGTTAGACACCACTTCATTCAACCTTCATTCAACCTTCAACCTCAATTGTATTTGCAATGTTCTTGTAAGTTGTGACCGGAATATATTGCAGCTCGATAACATGTTTGCTAAGTATTGTGGGATGCAAGTATAGGCTAAGATCATTATATCTCTCACCGTCAGCCACCTCAAGATCCAGACAGTTGGGAAGGAATTCGAGATGCTTCCGACTCAGCCCCTGCCTGCATGCAGATATTCATGGACCCAACGTTGAAAAGTACAGAATCTGATGTCCATGCGATGGGTTCAGAAGACTGTCTTTATCTCAACTTGTTCTCTCCAATGACTCAGGTCTGTACATAATGTATGGTATGCTAACCGTACACACACCAACTAATAGAGCAACTTAATGCTTTTAATTAAGGTTATAGTTCTTATGCTATTAGCGCTAGAACAAGATGCCTGAAACTTTAACCCAGGTAATTTTTGACGTGAGTAAATAATAAACCGAACCATTACTTGAAAATCAGTAAACGATGCTAATAAAGCACTTTCGTCAGCAATGAGAGCAGCGGTTAACTTGGATATTTGATGTATCATTCATAGAGTACAGGAACGTAGACTAGTCACTTGCAGGAAAATAAGATCTCTCTTCTCGTAATTGAGGCTGACTGTGCGACGTAATAGACGTGTTTGTATATGTTGCCTCACAACTTTTTTACTCTTTTTTAGATTATTTTACTTAGATTAAATATTGGTTTGCAAACATGTATGTACCTCTTTCCCTTGTTTACGTAACAAATTCAGAAAAAAATAAAGGCTTGAAATATAATATCGTCAATCAACGGCTTATGACATCCTGTGGTTTTTGCAATAGAGTTGAATGTGTTCGTAATTGCTGGTCAATGAACAGTCTCATGTTGTGCAACAGAGGCTTCTCAAATTCGTGATATTTTTGATTTGTTATTACATGCCAAATAAAGAGCTAATGGAATTACGAATGATACAAGAAAACAGACCACGCAGTAGAATTAAAGGGTAAGTTGAAGCAGCTAGCAGCCATGAAGTGATGTAGACCTGGTAACTGTTAATTGATATAGCATTGGCAACTGTGACGTGATCTAGCAATGGCAACCTTGAAGTGATGTAGCTTAAGCAACCTTGAAGTGATCTAGCATTGGCAGCCGTGAAGTGAATTAGCATTCTTAGCCACAAAGTGATGTAATGATCTACTTCATAATATAACAAAACATTGGGCATCTTTTGACAAAATCAACAAGGAATTCCTGTAAATCTTTTAGTCTTAGAGTTTGTGTTTCAAGGAGAAACAAGGCAAATTAACAATGAAAATATTTTACAGTTTGGCCCAACATATCATCTCTATTTGATCAGGATGGGTACTGGTAGCGTGGCCAACTTTCTGCTAAGGAATGGATACTATAGTAACAGGACATAATAACATATTTAAATTTTTAAGGGATTTACTCTAGTACGGGAACACTTGCTAATTAACAAAGGCAAGACTACCTAAACTGGGTGTACCTGACATTATCACATCGAGGAGCTGAAAAAGACCCCTACGAATCGACCAAAAATGAATAATCACACAGGAACACTCAACTGAATAATCGGTGAATCTCCGGAGCTCAGACCTCTATTGGTCTGGCTATTCGCAGGACCTAGAAACACGTTCATACTGTGAGCTGTCGAGCTCAATTCTGCCCTCCTGTCCGGCCCGGACGCACACGCTGGCGTCTCTGTTACGAACTCGTCACAAACCGCGACAGGCGGGGCTTTGTTTTCTTTTGAAATCTATTCTATTTGGCTAGCAAGATGTGAAGTACAGGTTCGGCAATGAATTAGATTTTACACATATTGAAATTAACTGGAAATTTCTCAGGTCCCCAAACATGAAAAGCAATAGTAATAATCATAATTAGTAGTAACGGTTTTTTCCTTTGTGCTCCAGGCAGGCCGCGGCGTGGGTCTCACTGTGTGGCGTTATGTGAGGGGTAGCAGGGCGACGTCTGGGGGGGGGGGTAGAGTTTTTCCGTTGGCTTCTTGGTAACTGCGTAGTTGTTTTGACTGGTACCTTCGGTGTCATGGTTGTACGACTACCATAACAGTGATCTGGCATTAACAGCGTGAAGTGATAGCCGTGAAGTGCTATAGCATTGGCAGCCATGAAGTTTTGTAATGTAGGCCACCATAAAGTGAGTTAATTCCAGCAGCCACGAAGTAATTGAGCCTATGTAACCATGAATTGATGTAACATAGTCACCCATTAAATCATAATGTAGGCAACCGTGAAGTGATGTCTAATAGTTGTCCATTAAATCATGCAATGCACGCAACCATTAAGTAATTTAACTCCGGTAACCATGAAATGGCTTAACGTCGCCAACTAAAAATATTCTTTAACTTAGGCAACCATGAAGTGATTTATCTTGGGCAACCATGGAATGATTTAACAAAGTGATCCATTAATTCATTTAACGTATGCAACCATGAAGTGATGTAAATATGCAACAGGAAGTGATGCTACGTAGGCAGCTGAGACGTGAAGTAGTGTGGGCAGCAACCATGATGTTTTTAACTTAGGTAACAATGAAATTATTCAATTTAGGCAATGATGAAGCGATTTTAAGATGTTCAACCAGGAAGTGGTAAAACGCAGGCACCCAAGCAGTGCAGTAACGTAAGCACCCATACCTTTGATGATACTTCGGACGAGGTCCAGGCGACGTTATGCACGCCGCCCATCTTGTGCAGAGGTGATGCTGCAGTCCGTGACCAGCGGGGTGGCTAACAACGAGTTATC
>LQNS02278171.1:18818270-18829723 GCA_001587735.2 Parhyale hawaiensis | reverse complement strand
ACCACAGAAGACACCCAGCAGAGTGACTCCACACACGTGGGGTGACGTGAACAACGTCACCTGGACTTCTTCCGAAGACTCTCAAGGTAACTCAAGGTAAGGTAAAGGTACACCCATGTTGCGTTCATGACACTCGTCAAATATTATTATTCGTTAGTGAAACGCAAGATTAAATCAGGCTTCAAATAGGAGATTTCACTGTAGCAAAACAAATTCAACTTTTAAAAGTTTAATATGCAACGTACAGTAATGACTTTGCGTGTGTTTTTTTTTTTAAAAAGCAATTTTCAGATATTTACAGCAAAATATATACCAAATTAACTACAGTGCAAGACATACCAAATTAACTGCAGAAAAGTCACCTAGTCATCATCATTATGCGTCAGTTATTCTTTCTAATTGCCAACTCCGTTGTTTTAGGATTCTTGTCAACGGAAGACGACGAAGCCCCAGGCAACATGGGTATCCAGGACCAAACCGCTGCATTCGCCTGGGTGCAAAAAAACGTTCGAAATTTCGGCGGAGATCCTCTTCAGGTCACAATTTTCGGAGGGAGCGCTGGGTCTTCGTCTGTTCATCTGCATATGCTCTCGCACGCCTCCGCAGGTATAAAGTTAAAAAACTTACTCCGACAGGTTTGCCAATGTGTAACCTAAGATAATAAACTTCTGATAATTTATAAAACATTAGTTTGCCAGATTTGGTCCTGGCGATAATCTAAGTTTAAGAGCTTAATCGCGAAGGTTACAGCTATATATAAATCACCGTTTTCCAGGGGATCAAGATTTTTCAATTCACTTTGAAACATGTAGGTCTCCCGTTGTTTGCATTTTTCTGGGTAACCGTACGTACTATGTTGCAATGCTAACATAATGCCTCACCAGTTCAGGAATATTCCCGTTGAGCTCCGTAATTCATGTGTATAACAAACATCTGCTACATTATCCCTATAGTAGGCAGAATGTCTGACCATTTTATTCACTCAGTAAACTTCACAGAAATTTCGGTTTTTTTTTCGATATACAACACCTGAATGTTGGTTACGATTGTTTTCTTTCTCTTACGAATAAAGAAACAACCACAATAATAATATCTACAGCGACTGAAAAGAATGGTCAAGTAATGTATGTATAGGTGATCGTACTCTAGTTCATTCAACTGTCTTACACGAACGCTTTTCGGCGCAGGTTACTTCCAGCGAGCTATCATGCAGTCGGGCTCAGCCATATCCCCTTGGGCAATGGCCACCAACCACCGATCCGTAGCTTACCGGATGGCCAAACTCCTCAACTGCGGCACGAAAAGCAACATTCATCAGAGAGCGGAGTGTACGGAACTCAAAGAGAGCGACTCAGAGTACGAGAGCTGTTTGGTCGACCACATGACCAGCGAAGAGCTGCTGCAGTGCTTGAAAGAGGCGCCTAGCGAAACTCTTGTTAAGATTCCACACTCGTTTCTCGTAAGTTGGTCATGATTCTTTGCCTAGACCATGGATCCAAGGTTTTTATCAGGAGTTATATTTATACACGCGGGGGCCAAGGTGCTTCGAAAGTCGTTATAATTAAAGTAATATTGGTAAATTTGGCCAAGGTTCATTGTATTGTAATTAGTAATAGCAAGAGTAATCACTAATCAGTACGTTCAGCAGCTGACCCTATGTTAGTCATAATGCTGTGGACGTACCACTGGATCCAAGATACTTGTTCAGTAATGATAAATAAATTCGTAAAATCTATGGCCAACTTTAGCTATATGAAAAACTGTTATGCAACAAAATAGGCGAATTAAACATCTAATAGGTTCTTACAGCACTCTGAGAGCGCATACCTCCGCCAAGTAAGGCAACGGCAACGAATAATTCAAATTGTCTCTGAACCCATAATTTTCTTTGTATCAACTCCAAAATCTAATCTTTGTGCCTTTTGATAGAGTAAACAGTTTCTGCATTTTTTTAACATCCGCACATAACTTTTTGAGTTAGGCCCCCAACAATCATTATGACAAACATAAGTCAAACATACAAGCAAATCAACCGATCTACACCAAAATTTAATCTTTTAACATCACTAACAATTTCAGTAAGTTTCATAATGATCTAGTGAAAAAGTTTAGAGGTTTTGCGCTAACAAGCATAGAATCAAACACAGCGACAAACAAATAGATCATCACATTTACTCTTCGTGTTATACCTAGCAGCTCATGTAAATTATGGCATTGAGAAAAATGAGGCAGACAAACAAACAAACAAACGGATGAACGGATCTTCACCAAAAGTTAATCATCTGTTCCTCCTATCATACCTAACAATCCCTGTAAGTATCTTCAAAATCCGCCCATAACTTTTTCAGTTATCTTGGTGACAGACAGAAAGACAGACGAACAAACCCGACGAAAGTATAACCTCTTTGGCGGAGGTAATTATTATCAGAATTTGAAATATTTCACCAATGTAGGGAACTTTTTGTCTCTACACTTTAAGAAAAATGTTATTATTAACTCGTGTATGATAACAAGAAGTTCACTGTGCTCAAAAGAATTTTCTAGTGTGTAGATTTGTTAAATTTATGTCTTATTCGTAGGAAGTAAGGTCTACAATAATAATGTACATTTGTTCAACATTTCATTCACGCTGTTATTCAGAAAGTAGGTTTCTTCCCGTTCTTGATGGCCCCTCGTGTGGACAAGAACATTCTCCGAAACGATCCTGCCGTTCTCATCAAAGAACATCGTCACCATAACGTCGATGTCATGCTCGGTGTTACAAGAGACGAAGGGGCCTTATTCGTTTTTGGTAAGTTTAGCAATAATTTGTGGTGACAAAAACTATTCATGGTCTCATGATGTTATCTGCTTGATATAAGTATTTTGTGGATACCCTGGAAATGGAACACCGAAATTTTCCGTTTTCATAATAATAAAATCATGGTATTTAGTTTACATACAGATTTGCAGGCAGCTGGAGTAACATTCCATCATTGACGTCTTCTAGCTATAGTATACTGTAGGTTGCGGAGAGGCAATAAAATTCGAAAGTCTTGCCATTTAAGCTACCGTACCTCGTTTTTCAGACAGAAAATCTGCATTGAATCATGTTTTTGCTACTGGTTTAGTCTCGCAGTACATTTTTCCTAGAAACAATTTTGAATGCTGACCTTCTTG
The DNA here is from genome assembly GCA_001587735.2 of Parhyale hawaiensis. Classification (NCBI taxonomy): domain Eukaryota; kingdom Metazoa; phylum Arthropoda; class Malacostraca; order Amphipoda; family Hyalidae; genus Parhyale; species Parhyale hawaiensis. The sequence continues at coordinate 18,826,564 of LQNS02278171.1, read as the reverse complement.
TCTAAGTGAATCATAATATTATATATGTAATTTTTACGCTAACACTAGTACGCTACATAGTTAATGTTGTGGGTGAGAAGGTCGCTCTATTTCTTACACGGTACTTCTTATATGCCTATGATTTCCAGAAATTTATGCTTCGGAGGAAATGAAATTGGCCATGCGCATGAAATTTGATGAACTTGGACCAGTTTTACTGCACATTGGCGAGGAAAACGTCGCACCGCTCCAACAGACGCTGAAAATCTTCGACTACTACGTTGGTAACGCCGATTTTGCAAAGGAATCGTTTCCTACCGTCGACGACGTGAGTGTAATAGCTTTTTATAACATTCAGAAATGAGCTTTGAGTAACTTTTCAATAAAGGAATTATGAAATTTTGAGTAATATCTATGGTAATTGCTGAGCAGCAGTTACTATGATATGAATTGCTTTTATTGCTATTACTATTAAATATTATTGTTTCATTAATACTACTCTACTACCAAACGCAACCCTATTGTTGAATAAGTCGTGAAAATATATATTTGAAAACATCTTACAGCCCATTGAAAAGTTTGCCCCTTTTGGCAAGAAAAAATTCAGTACCTTGGAATTTTTGGCGAAAAAAGTAGGGTACTTTGAATTTTTTTCTCCAGTATCAGATCGAGAAAAACAGAACTTAGTCTGCTTCTTGCCCCTTTTGAGAAAAAAAGTTTGATACCCTGGACGTTTTTCTACAGTACATATTAGATAGGGGAAAATACGGCTTCAGACAGACGGACTGGCAGCTCTCTTATTATAGCAGAGAAGATTACAGGGAATATTTTTATGAAAAGTACAGGATTGTTACAACGGCCTCAGTCATTCATTAATTGTCGGAATACAGCAATTATATAAAAATGTTCATAAAAAAGTGTCGAAATCTGAGAGCGATATGCTAAGAATTATTGGTGACATGAAGGAAGTTTCTAAGCAAGCATTAGCGAAACTTAGGGCGCTAATTACAAAGTTCACTACATGATATTACTGGTACCAGCTGGAGGCCATAAGTGTAGTATACCAGAGTATTATAACAGTACTTTACATTGATTATTATGAAGTAAATAAAAGATACCGGCGGATATTACAACATCAGTGGAAGTTCTTTAGCAGCATAATACAATGTTACCGTTTAGTAAGCATGTTGTACTCGGTACCAACTTTTGTATTGTCATTCGAGAGTCGCACAACAATCCACTCATCGTGCATTCCTTTCTACTAACGTCAGAAATGACCGCGAACAATTTGTGATGACCCTTCCTCACTGATTAAACTTTCGTTGCTAAAATGATTCTGAAGGATAGGCTAAAATGGCCAACTCAGGGTACATATCACTAAATATGAGCGCTCTCTAGCTGTTGCAGTTCTTTAATTCATCAGAGCACGCTCCTTTCTCCCCTTAATGATACGGAAAAATATCAATTTATATCAGCAAGCAGTGAAGCATTAGTAAAGCATCTTATCTGCAATGCGATTAATATCAATACATCAAAATTTTTGCACTCAAGCGAAAACTGCTTTGTCAAAGGAAGAAAGCAAGATGGAAAAAATAACCAATGTCTACTGCATCGTGAAAAATCGCTTCTCCTATGTTTTGTTGACCATCTACTCAATTTGTACGTCGTGAATTGAGAGCAAATATAGTACCACTGTACAGAGAAAGTAATAAAAACCTTGGAGACGCTGTAATTATCTTTATTGTTTAGAGCCCCATGCAAGCCCAAGTCTTGTTCGTGGCAAAGTATTCGATGTGGAACAGTGTGGTGCTGCAACTTTTGAGTTAGTGTGCGCTCGATATTAGGGTGCCAAGCATGGAAAAGGTTTGTTGATTCCATGAAAAAGTTAGGAACCACTATATCTGAAGTGAGTTATTATTATAGAGTATGCTTAGGTTGGTACGTTCTAGAGAGTAAAAACCTTAACTAACTTCAGAATTTCCATGGCCCCGCTAGTCTTTATTATTATTATTGAAATTATTGTTTATCGTCATCAGATGGTGGGCGACAGGTTGATGTGGTACCCTGCAGACTCCACAGCTCGTGTTATGGTGCAAGCCCGTCCAATACGAGAAAATCATAAAAACCTCTTCGTGTACCAGTTCGACTATAAATCCCCGTCTAACCTTTCTTTGGTTGACTTCGGTTTAGGCAGCGAATGTGAGTTCACTCGCTGTATAAATGTATGATATCTGATTAGCTACCAAAGCTCTGCTTGCAAATTTTTTATTTCATTTTCCTTTTCCCTAAGAAATGAAGTTCATACATCAATAACTTTGCCATCTCAACATATCTTTCATCTATTGCTAACTTATACTTTAAAAGTTTAAAAATATTTTTACTGCAGATTTATTATAATTTTGTAGTGGACATATCGTTTACATGAAAATGTTTCATTCTGGCCTTCTTAACCACACTGCATAAGGCATAATTAAAATTAACACGTACCCGATTTTAAGGATAGTTGCTCATTTCGCTTCATGTGCTTCAGTGACACTCTCTTCGGCTTTTACCACATAAAGCCTGACCAGTGTTCTTTTATATATTCACTATACATATTTCCACTATATTTCCTATGCTAATAAAACCCAAGTAAGCGGTACAAGTAAGCAATCGATTTTCCCAAGTGACCACGCTTTTAGCGTACTTCCAGAAATTAGCAGCTCAAACTCCGTGGTTTATCATAATGAAATAGTGGAAAAAACTTTTTTTTTAACTTACAGATGTGTCGCACGCTGATGATATGCTGTACCTCTTTGGAGCGCCTACAGATCTGTATATTCTCCAAAAACCTTTGAAACTACAAGAGGACATCAACATGAGCCGAAAGATGGTGAAAATGTGGACAAACTTCGCTCGAACTGGGTACATTGTAAATTAAACTCTGTGTTATTAAGTCATCCTCAGAACTGCAGGCAGATTGCTCCAGGTAAGGTAAACCATACATGGTAAGCATATCGAGAACATTGGAGAATCCAAGCATGGCCGTGGGAATAATCCCACGTCAGAACAGCGACCAAAAAAGAAAATTCGTCAAAACCCGCTCCAAAAACCTATGGGTTATCCTATGGCGCCTGAGGTGCACTTAGATCCGAGGAACCGGGAAATAAATAGATAAATTATATCAAATATTAGCACAATAGCATGTGCAGCTGACTCGTAAAGTCACTAATTCAAGAAAATAATATCTGTGCAAAAAGATAAAAAGAGAATATGAAGAACAGAGTGATGTTTTGTCTAAATAGGAATATGCGGACTGCACGTGGCAATGTATATATGTATCGTTGAGACGGGTGGAAATGCAAGTTCCCGCTTCTAGAAACGTAGAAAATAAACAAAAACTTTATGTGTTTTCAGATAACTGTTTGGGTCAATATTATGTTGCAAAAACAGAGCAGGTTATTAATTTAGTTGAATGTCCTATTTAAAAAACATCATTCGCATAGACTTTAGAACTCTTGGTTATTTTTATATCTATTATTATTATTAAGATACACTAGACTTGTGGCGTGAAAATGAAGGAAACTCCATAATGTTGACAGACCCCCACGCAACCAGTCCAGCAAGCGAAAAAACCAAAGAGAAGATAAGAGATCACAGAACAGCTCTGTTTACAGATTGCTCAAAGCTGCCAATACCTGCACCAGCAAAGGCAGGGCCATCATGACCATGCCAAGCTTCTACATATGATGGAAAAACGAACGAGAATACTGGCTTGTACGGCATCGTGCCGGTGATAGAATACTTGGCTCAGTTGGCGTCTGAATATTTACTTTAAATATTGAGCCTTCTTTTCAATGAATGTCCTCCGGTCCAACGATATAGCTTTGTCACCATTGAAGAAACGGGGGGGGGGGTCTCAGGAAGAATTCTGTATCTAGAATAATCGAAAAACAATTAGCATGAGCAACAGAAGGTATTAATGGACCATAAGTTAAAACCGGTTTAAATTTTGAAGGAAAGAGGTTAAAAACTTCATTTACAATCGAAAAGTTCTAGGAAGAGGCATGATGAGCAAAGTATCTATCTAATTTGATAAACTTAGCTGGGTATTCAATCTTAGATTTTGACAGTACGTGTAGAAATAAGCGCTGTACCTAATAACCATTCACAGAGTTGACTGCATTCGTTCTTTTGGATATATTCTTCAGTCATTCAGGTATGTGTAATGCTATAAAACAGGAAAAGTCCCGATCAAGAGCAACAATTGTTTTAACTTAGCTTCGTATTTTTAACTTACATTGTTGAAGTGCCCATTTTTTTCAAGTTACTAATTAATAAACAAAGTTCTTTTGGTGCTGGTTTCATTGCAGAAATCCCACACCAAATGCTAAGCCCGTTGAGTGGAAACCGTTCACATCTGACTACCAGGGAGTGTTCCACATCGATAAGCAGCTCAGAATGGACGAATCTGATCCTAAAAAAGAGGTTTGATTTTAGCTCAGTGCGTTGCGGGCTAGTACGTTTGGACCAAAATATGCACGCATCAGATATAATACTTTCTTAAACACGTGATATCGCATTTGTACCATCACAACAATGATATATATTATAACTTTGAAACATCAGCTATTATACAACCGATTCATGACGTCAATATCAAATATGACATTGTATACATAATCACCGTTGAACGTGTTACATTGTAGGCCGCAAACTGTACATGCTCACCCATTATGGGCAATGCTCGAGGCTCAAATGTCGCTACTGAAAACCCAGTTCAAATTGTCACATTTATTCATACGAATCAGACAAACTTCGATTTTAATTCTTATAGTGAATTTAGTTTTGCATGTTACACTATTTATAGTGTTGTTCTGAAATACGGTAAAGGAATATGAGATAACACGTACATTTGAATATTCTACCTAATTAAATTTAGTTTGTCAAAATAATAGAAGAAATTGGCTACACGCCCGGCATAGGGAAAGTCCTATGCAGGTACAACAATGAAAACGGGAGCATAGCAAAGGAAGAGGAAAGGCACAGATGGGTAACGGTTCCCAGAGCCTAACTAATATTTCAATGCGTTGGCCTCAGAGCAGCTTCAATGCGGCCCTAGGCCCTGTATGTATTTGGCATGGTTTTAATACTTAAATCATTCGTATATAATTATAAAAGGCGTTTAAAAATAAGCCTCCCTAGAAGGAAGGGATACGCAGTATGTCGACAGAAACGTGGAGCCCGTAGGAGTATAAAATCAGAAAGGAAGCCAAGTGGGCACGAAAATCAAAAATCACAAAGGCCTCTTACATACCCGTGGCTAATAAAGAAGAGAGGAACGAACCAAAAGTAATCAGTACAAAGAGGGAATCACACAGGGTATAGCACATCGCTGTTCAAAGTGTTATCGAACCAAGTTCCTGGCGCATTGGCTATACCTATTTAAAGATAAATCACTTCTCTTAATAGAAAAAGAAAAGCAGACAAGTTGGCCGCACAGAGGCACAACTGTAGCGCACACAGGTGCTTCTTTAGCATTTATCGTTTTTTGTCTCACTGCACTTTTCCAGAAACTCGGTAACCGTATAGTTTAGGCTCAACTTGAATTTTCAGGTATAACTATGTAATTTAAACGCACGTTTGGACTGATGATTATTATTGTCTGAGCATATGGTACCTCCTCCCTCTCCTCGATCTTGTCACACCGAGCCAAATCTTATGGCGTAAGTCTACTACTCTGTCCACAAATAGAATCACCTAGGGTAATCACTATAAGAACATACGGTAAAACTGATAAACACGTTTAACGTGACCATATTTCACTGTTACTTGAGCAGGTCAGAGAGTTTTGGCGGCAGCTTCCTCTCAAGACTAACTTCATTCTCTTCCCTGAGTCCGTGACTGAGCTCACTGAAGCAGACATGAAGAGATCGGTAACAAATGCTGCGTTTTCTGACGACCCTGCTCTTCAAAAAGACGAAGACAACAGAGAAGAGTTGTAAAGCTGGGAAATTCGGTTCAGCTGTAAATGCAACAGTAAAAAGTAGCTCTGAAATATTCTTAACGAATTATTTCACAAACCATTACAGTACACATTCACGGGAAAAACTTATGACATCACTCACGCTATGTCGCTACACTGTAAAATGCGCACATGCTTCACCTAATGTAGAAAATTAGGGTGAAATTTTTGCCTTCTTATGAAAAATACGTCCAAAACTCGCTAACTGCAGCATGCACGTTTGACCTGTAGTTACTGGGCAGTTATTATTATCTTATTATTTTGATTGTTTATTCCATTAGGAAAATAATTTTGTTGCTTAAGTCCCAAATTTTTTAAAACTTTAAATCGAAGATGAAGATTAATGTCGAAATCATATTTTGGAAAGCGTATCGGAGACCTGTTCCATCACCAGTTCTTTAAAACATACACAAAGAAGCGTAAGTAAAATTAGCTCAAGTGGTTGAAAGAAGATAAAGGTACGTTATAGTCGAGAAACTAAACGCCTATCTATTTACTAATTTCAAATTAGTAAACAGATAAGCGTTTAGTTTGTTGAAAATAACGTACCTTTGTCTTCTCCGAACCACTTGAGCTAATTTTACTTACGCTTCGTTGTGTATGTTTGCAGAACTGATGATAGAACAGGTCTCCTAAACATTAAATTTTCTAGAGTATTATTTCGATTCTATTGTTCGTCTTTCTTTTAAATTTTTAGTTTACGCTATTAGCATCTCGTAAAACATTTGTTTTTCATAGGAACAGTATAGTTCCTAGTTTCTTTTTTTAAATGACGCTTTTCCTTATACGGTTAAGTAAATACCAGCACCAAGCAGAGATCAAACGTCACTGAAATACCCGCAATCAGCTCTTTCTTTGCAATGTAAAAGTATTTATTTTTCATGATATCAGTGAGTCTGTTTTCTAGCGAAATAAACTCCATTTTGTTCATATGTTGTTGTTAATATCCATTTGTATACATTTAGACGTAGAGTAAACATAAAAAGGTTAATCGTTTCTAAAGAGTGAACATAACAGGGATGGCACATGAGATCCAACTTGCCGCCATGTGGTCCAGTCGCAAGAGTAAATAAGTCCCAGGTCCATATTTCCTGCCACCTTGTGGCCCAGTCGCAAGTTTAAAGTAGTTACATCACAAGTCCTTATTTCTTTCCTTTCTTTCCGCCCTTCGACCCGACAGCAGGAGAAAAACCGTCACATGTTCCAATGCCATGCCACCCTGTGACAATTCTCTGCATTTATTACCACATACCTCTATACAGTATGAGCGGTGCGACTAACACCACATGTTAATTAGTTAGGCCGACGCATCATCAAGGTAATTAGCCGAGACCAAATACTTACAAATTATAAGTAACCAGCACTTTCTCAATACAATAAATGCCCCTGTTCTACAGTGTATCCACGCAAGTCTGCTTGCTTGTGGGATAAGCTGAATTATGCTATTAAATGGTTGTTAAGGTCCATTTGTTTCAACTTAGACATCAGAGTAAGTCCAAAAGAGTCTCTTGTCCCTAAAGTGAAATTGCGCGTAATATGGGCGGATCACTGAGGCCCTAATTATGACAATGCGACTCAGTCTTAAGGAAGTCACAGGTCAAATTTGATGCTGCCCTGCAGCACAATCCTATAAGTAAAGAAGTCTCAGGTCAAGTTTGATGCTGCCCTGCGGCTCAATCCTAAAAGTAAAGAAGTCTCAGGTCAAATTTGATGCTGCCCTGCGGCTCAATCCTAAAAGTAAAGAAGTAACAGGTCAAATTTGACACTGCCCTGCGGCTCAATTCTAAAAGTAAAGAAGTCACAGGTCAAATTTGATGCTGCCCTGCGGCTCAATCCTAAAAGTAAAGAAGTCACAGGTCAAATTTGATACTGCCCTGCGGCTCAATCCTAAAAGTAAAGAAGTCACAGGTCAAATTTGATGCTGCCCTGCGGCTCAATCCTAAAAGTAAAGAAGTCACATGTCAAATTTGATGCTGCCCTGCGGCTCAATCCTAAAAGTAAAGAAGTCACAGGTCAAATTTGCTACTGCCCTGCGGCTCAATCCTAAAAGTAAAGAAGTCACAGGTCAAATTTGATACTGCCCTGCAGCTCAATCCTAAAAGTAAAGAAGTCACAGGTCAAATTTGATGCTGCCCAGCGGCTCAATCCTAAAAGTAAAAAAGTCACAGGTCAAATTTGATATTGCCCTGTGGCTTAGTCGTATGAGTAAAGAAGTAGCAGGTCAAATTTGATACTGCCCTGCGGCTCAATCCTAAAAGTAAAGAGGTCACAGGTCAAATTTGATGCTGCCCTGCGGCTCAATCCTAAAAGT
>LQNS02278171.1:18783581-18811136 GCA_001587735.2 Parhyale hawaiensis | reverse complement strand
TAATTTTGTATGTGGATTGTGGGTGGGCGGGCGGAACTCGACGTACAGCCACCTCCTCAATTGAGTTCAGGATTATTTTATATGTATTTTCTACTATGAAAATATATTTAAAATAAACTGAGAGCTGTACTTAATTTTTTTCGAATTAATATTTTAATAATAAAACGTTTCCCGGCATATGAAGATGAAGTGTTACAACATTGAGATATTGCAAAAGCAATGTAAATATCATAATAATTATTTTTTTTTTGCTGTGCCGTTTGATACTTAGTAAAACTAGAATAATTATACTTGTATTAATTATCATAGAAAAAAATGCCATTTTTTACTATTTTGATCAAAGTTTGGGCTTCTCCCGGCAGATGAAGACGCTCGACTAGAGCTTCCATATTTTGGGAATGATTTTATTAGTACTACAAATCATAGAATTAAGCTATTCCAAGTTGTAATACTAAGGAAAAATATTTTAATATTTTTTTCAAGAAATATTCATTTTTTTGCATTTTTCGAATTTTGAAAGTGCTCCCGGCATATGAAGATTTAAACCCACATTCCTAAAATGTTGCACACATCATTTATTCACACATACACCAGTTTTTCGCACTATGCCAACTCCCAAATCAAAAAAGTTGAAAAAACGCTCCACCCTACTAAATATCTCTAGAACACTCGTGAACAGGTATGGAAAGCGGTTAGAAGTTAATAATGGTTATTTAGGATTAGGAAAAAATTTTAATTGAAGACATTCAGTGCTTTTAGTTCTACAATTTCGTATTTGCTGTTAAATGCATTTCAATCTGGGTACCATTAACAAAACTCCTTCTACAAATGTTTACCCTTACAATTAAATTACTTGCATAATTGATACGTTATGTCGAAGTAAAATTTCTCATCGTAAGACTATTGAAATTCACAAGTTTTCAGCATTTTACTTGTCTAATTATTCTTTATAATTATGTAGTTGATGAGTTTACTCTGTGTTATATCAATTAAGAGCAAAATTAACTTGGATTGGGGTTGACACGACACAGGAAGGCGAGGTGTGTGGTGCCGCCTTTAACAGCCGATACTGGGCCAATGTTTTCCGATTTGCATTAAGATATGGGTAGGTACTTATAGCAAAAGCAATGATGGGTCAACAATGCGTTCCTCTCGGAGAACCCTCTATGCCCTCTATGAAATAGCGCAAGAAATCACACCGTCAGTATAATTTATGCGTCATTTCACTACACGTAACAGGAAGTTCATCAAATTTTGTTAGAAGGAAAAATGCACCGAGGTTAGTAACGTTGGATAGCATTATTGGGTCAATAGTAGCTTCTAGCGTCGAGCAAATAATTGTAGATTTTCTATATAAAATATACATAGAGCTCATATATAAAAAAAATGCATATAACCTGCTAACAATATGCACAATTCATACGATTGTCACCTTTGAATGAATCCTAGAAAATATTTTACAGGGGAGCTTGCTCCCTATCACTTCTAATCTTTGCGTTTACGTTGTTTATCTTATTGATATTGAGAATGATACTCGATATTGAATCAATACTAGCATTGGTGCATAAAAATTCCATTGTCATTTAGGTAATACAACCAACTGCTGTACTTCGTCGACTACATCATTCATCGACAATGTTGTTGCTTTGACTGATACACAACACTGAAACAACTTTTTAAAATGAACAGTGGGGCAATGATGGGATACATCGTGGTCCGACCTATAGCCATTTTTCAGGGCTATGTGGGGGGGACTGCAAGGATGCGGCGCCAATGCTCCTGCTAAGACCACCGGTCGGAGAATGTATCGCACCAGACAAATTCAATAGTCTGTCTTCTAAGCCAGGTTCCTCAAACTTTTTTCAATCAAGGACCACTTTTTTTACAGAAAATAAGCTGAGGACCCATCATAGCAATGGAAAGCTGTAAAGAAATGCATTAACTGAGAAGTAAGTGTAACTCCATCTCTACATATTTGGTAATTCGTTCAATTTTGCCGACCCTGTCAAAGTGCTACGGACCCCTGGAGGTCCGCGGACTCCACCTTGAGAACCCCTGCCTAGTCTAGCAGTACCCATTATAAGCTATTGTGATCAATCTACCGCCCCGCGATCCCTATTTGGAACACTTCAAAGAGTGCTAAGCCTACGACGCTTAATTCTAGAGGAAGGTGTTGAATTGCCTAATAGGAAACAGCGTTGAGATAAGAAAATCTAGAATTTTACCATTCGTTGCAATGTAAAACGGCATACCTCCCCTATTTAAACCCACAAGTAGCACAAAATAGCTTACTCTTAAACCCATTTATTATAAGTTTTAAGAAAAATAATGGTTCGCTTTCCAACAACAGTCTACCTCCGATGTAACAGCAACTTTGGCACACAACCTCACCCTTCTATGGTCACAGAGAGCTTGAGTTCAATCAGCCCTATTCCCATATCTACTTGTGTGGCGCACCCCCCTAGCAACAGCCGGCTGCTCCTTCAAGGTGAGATACGGCGAGGTTGACGATCGGTGCCGGTGGGAGTGCAAGAAGGCTGATCAACTCTATTGGAATACCTATGCGTCTAACATAGCAGTATTCTTAGATTCAAATAGTATGTCCAGGGATGCATATATGTTTGGGACGTTACAGAATTTCTAATTCATAGACGACTTCATGTGATTGTACGGAACCGCGCAGGAACTCATTTCGTTAGCTTCCGTTCCGCTCGCTCTAGATGTCTCGGCCAAGAATTCCATCCAAATAGTGCAACGACATGTCTACGCTGCGCAGTTGATTGTTGTGCGCTGGCCGCTGCGTAGGAGTGACAATCTCATGTATCAATACATTGATGACATATACGTCATTGATGGTATGCAATGCTTTATTTTATTTGAAATTGACAGGTATTTGTCATGTTACGATCGTATATAACGTAACTTGTTCACACCGGCTATGATATGTGCTAAGCACAGACTATGGTGGGCTAGTTAAATTTTACTTGATAACTTAGGTGAAAGGTTTATTGCCTGGTAAGCGCGGCAGAAACATGTTACGGCGTTTTAAATGGGATGAGCATATATTAAAGACGCCATATTTTTTTATTTGGGGGACCTCCCTTACAAAATATAAAAAAATAATCAAATAATAGAAATAATTATTTATGAAATTGTCAAATAAATAAAATAAATGAAAAATAAACATCTTAAACCTATAACTTGTGAGTTCTAACGAGGATGCTAAATGAAACACACCATAAGCAATGTAATAATTTATTGTAATTAAGAGAGAGAGACAGAAAATTGAGAATGGGAAAAAAAAGTTGAACAAATTACGCATCATTGAAATTTTTTGAAACCTGCTAAGATACTTATACTTCTCGCTTGGCAACAAAAGACGGATTATGCAGGGGAATACAGCGCTAAAACAACATATATTTTTTTAAAATTTGATCTCTTAATTTTGATCGCAACGCAGCATCGGAAAACTCAAGCCTTTGACAAGACGCATTATGTTCGTAGTTACATGAGTATCGTTTAATATCGTGCGAATATAAACAGTACCTCGTCCATCTATCATGTGAAACTTAACGTTTCACATGATAGAGGAGTATAAAGGCTCTGGCGAAAACACAACTCACAATTCACGTTTTTTTATAAGGTAATCATGACAACGTTTGCCTTGTCAACAATGTTAAAGATTCTTTACCGTGCATTAAGTAAAAGGCATATATTAATTAAGCGATAATTCTTTAAGAAAGACACCTCTTCATCCAATGAGAGCTGTGGCTCGAAACATCTCCCGATACACAAAGAAGGCCATACATATCGTTGCATTATAAGCTTATAATTTGAAATTTAGGATCGAATTCGCTCGGTCTAGAGGCCCATGCCCTGAGGGGAGCCAAAACAAGTCCGTTCGCAACTGGGACAGGAAATCGGGGGAATCAAACGTCAGTCCCACCGGCATGGGGGGAGGGGGCGCAGACGAGTGCCTCCCGAAGGAGAGAAGCACTATCTCACTTCAACGAACTCGTTTGTTAGACTGACTAGTTCTTTTTATGAAGACCCTAAGCGTGAACCTTCAAGCTTTTCCCCAATACATATTTTTTTCGCCCTGTGGCTCTACAAAGTACGATCAAAGATTCCTACATCTCAACCTGATTAACCATAACACATTTTGAACCTTGCCCCCGCTCTCAAGAGTTTCCACCAAAAATAATAAATATTTCACCGCCTCAGGTTGTTCACCGTGAAAATTGCTGTACACAAAGAGATCGCTTATCTCGTTCTTTCTAACACCAGCGAGCGGCTGTGCTGTTGTCATATATCTTACTGTCATAGGCTGAGGTACAGTTTAAATGTTGTCGAGTTTAATACTCGCGTTCGCTTAAAGAAAAGAAGACACCGTTGAAGATTTTGTCCGAAATACTTCTCAAAATAAAATTTTACTGCAGCCTGCATATGAGAAACAAACTCATAATAATGAAAATACTGAATAATTTATCCCTGTTGATTCCCCAGCAATATAGATTAATTGACGAGGCAACTTGTGAGAATATAAATATACATAGAGCATAATATTCATAACAACATACCCATCAGCTGCCTCGAAAATAGGCGTACGTCGTTGCGTTGCTGTAAATCATCCTATCAAAATGGTGGGGACAAAACTACAGCCTTGAGGTGCTGGGCTTTGTTTCATGTGGTCATCGCTTAAGTCATCATGAATGATAACGTTTCCGAAAATATCCGATGATACTCATCTTCTTGAAAATTTCCAGACGTGGACGCTTGTAGGGCTGAGGACTTGGAGGCATAGCAGCATCAAATCTCGACACTATAACTTCTTTACTCCTAGGATTGATCTGCAGGGCAGTATCAAATTTGACCTGTTACTTCTTTACTCATACGACTAAGCTGCAGGGCAGTATTAAATTTAACCTGTTACTTCTTACTCATATGACTAAGCCACAGGGCAGTATTGAATTTACCTGTTACTTCTTTACTCATATGACTAAGCCACAGGGCAGTATTAAATTTAACCTGTTACTTCTTTACTCATATGACTAAGCCACAGGGCAGTATTAAATTTACCTGTTACTTCTTTACTCATATGAATAAGCCACAGGGCAGTATTAAATTTATCTATTACTTCTTTACTCATATGACTAAGCCACAGGGCAGTATTAAATTTAACCTGTTATTTCTTTACTCATATGACTAAGCCGCAGGGCAGTATTAAATTTAACCTGTTACTTCTTTACTCATATGACTAAGCCGCAGGGCAGTATTAAATTTAACCTGTTACTTCTTTACTCATATGACTAAGACGCAGGGCAGTATTAAATTTAACCTGTTACTTCTTTACTCATATGACTAAGCCGCAGGGCAGTATTAAATTTAACCTGTTACTTCTTTACTCATATGACTAAGCCACAGGGCAGCATCAAATTTGACCTGTGATTTCCTTATGACTGAGTCGCATTGTCATAATTAGGGCCTCAGTGATCCGCCCATATTACTCGCAATTTCACTTTAGGGACAAGAGACTCCTTTGGACGTACTCTGATGTCTAAGTTGAAACAAATGGACCTTAACAACCATTTAACAGCATAGTTCAGCTTATCCCAGAAGCAAGCAGACTTGCGTGGATACACTTAAGAACAGTTGCATTCATAGTATTGAGAAAGTGCTGGTTACTTATAATTTGTAAGTATTTGGTCTCGGCTGATTCCCTTGATGATACGTCGGCCTAACTAATTAACATGTGGTGTTAGTCACACCGCTCATAATGTATAGATGCTTTTGGTCATAAATGCAGAGAGTAGTCACAGGGTGGCTTGGCATCGGAACCTGTGACTGTTCTTCTCCTGCTATCGGGTCGAAGGGCGGAAAGAAGGGAAAGAAATAAAGACTTGTGATGTGACTACTTTACTCTTGCGACTGGGCCACAAGGTGGCATGAGATAGAGACCTGTGACTTATTTACTCCTGCGACTGAACCGTAGGGCGGCAACTTGGATCTCATGTGCCACCCCTGTTATGTTCACTCTTTAAGGATGATTGACCTTTTTATATTTATTTCTACGTCTAAATTTATACAAATGGATCTTGACAACAACTTAAGAACACAATTTAGCTTATTTCGCTAGCAAACAGACTCACGGACACCCTGAAAAACAAATACTTTTACGTTGCAAAGAAAGAGTTGATTGTGGATATTTTATTGACGTTCGATCTCTGCTTAATGGCATGATATTAACTTAACTGTATAAGCAAAAGCGTTATTTACAAAAGACAGTAGGAACGATACTATTCCTATTGAAAACAAACGTTTTACGTGGTGCTAATAGCGTTAACTAAAAATTTAAAAGCAAAGACGAACAATAAAATCGAAATCATATTCTAGAAAATTTAATGTTTGCAGACCTGCTCCATCATCAGTTCAGTAAACATACACAAAGAAGCGTAAGTAAAATTAGCTCAAGTGGTTCAGAGAAGACGAAGGTACGTTATGGTCAACAAACTAAAAGCTTATCTATTAACTAATTTCAATTTAGTAAATACATAAACGTTTAGTTTCTTGACTATAACGTATCTTTGTGTTCTTTGATCCACTTGAGCTAACTTTACTTACGCTTATTTTTCCGCTACTTTTTCCAGAATATGATTTCGACTTTAATCTTCATCTTTAAAGTTTCAAAAAAATTGTGACTTATGCAACAAAGTGATTTTCCCAATGGAGTTAACAATAAAAAAATAATAAGATAGTAATAACTGCAGCAGTAACTACAGATCAAACGTGCATGCTGCAGTTAGCGAGTTTTGGATATATTTTTCATAACAAGGCGAAAATTTTACCATTTTCTACATTAGGTGAAGCATGTGCGCATTTTACAGCGTAGAAACATAGCGTGCGTGATGTCATAAGTTTTTCGCAGTGAATGTGTATTGTAATGGTTTGTGAAATAATTCGTCCAGAATATTTCAGGGCTATTTTTTTACTGTTGTATTTCCAGCTAAATCGAATTTCCCAGCTTTACAACTCTTCTCTCTTGTCTTCGTCTTTTTGAAGAGCAGGGTCCTCAAAAAATGTAGCGATTGTTACCGATCTCTTCATGTCTGCTTCAGTGAGCTCAGTCACGGACTCAGGGAAGAGGATCAAGTTAGTCTTGAGAGGAAGCTGCCGCCAAAACTCTCTGACCTGCACAAGTAACAGTGAAATATGGTCACGTTAAACGTACCTATCAGTTTTACCGTATGTTCTTAGAGTAATTACCCTAAGTGATTCTATTTGTAGTTATACCTCTAAATTCAAGTTGAGCCTAAACTATACGGTTACCGAGCTTCTGGAAAACTGCAGTGAGACAAAGAACGGTCAATGTTAAAGAAGCACCAGCGTGCACCACAGTTGTGCCTCTGTACGGCCAGCTTGTCTGCTGTTCTTTTTCTATTAACGAAAGTGATTTATTTTTAAATAGGTATAGCGAATGCGCCAGGAACTTGGTGCGATAACACTTTTAACAGTGGTAATGTGTTATACCCTGTGTGATTCCCTCTTTGTGCATCTGCTAATTACTTTTGGCTCGTTCTTCCCTTCTTTATTAGCCATGGGTATGTAAGACTGACAGCTAGGCCTTTATTATTTTTATTTCTCGTGACCACTTGGCTTCCTTCCTGATTTTATACTCGTACGCACTCCACGTTTCAGTCGACATATTGCGTATTTCTACCTTGTATTGAGGTTTAAACGCCTTTTATAATCATATACGAATGGTTTAAGTATTAAGAACCATGCCAAATACATACAGGGCCAAAATCCGCAGTGAAGCTGCTCTAGGGCCACCGCATCGTAATGTTAGTTAGGCTCTGAGGGAGACCTTTCGTTACCCATCTGTGCCTCTCCTCTTTCTTTGCTATATTCCCGTTTTTATTGCTGTACCTGCATACATAGGATTTTCCCTGTGCCGGACGTGTTGCCAATTTTTTTATTATTTTGACAAACTAAGTTTCATTCGGTAGAATATTCAGATGTACGTGTTATCTCGTATTCCTTTTCATATTTCTGAACAACACTAAAAATAGTGTAACATGTAAAGTTAGATTAATTATAAGAATTAAAATCGTTGTTGGTCTGATACGTGTGAATAAATCAGACAATTTGAACTGGTTGTTCAGCAGCGATATTTGAGCGTCGAGCATTGCCCATACTGGGTGGGCATGTACAATTTGCGGCCTACAGCGTAACACGACGCTGATTACATACACAATGTCATATTTGATATTAACGTCATGATTCGGTTGTATAATAGCTGATGTTTCAAAGTTATAACATACATCACTGTTTTGAGGGTACAAATGCGTTATCATGTGATCAAAAAAGTATTATATCTGATGCGCGCATGTTTTGGTTGAGACTTACTAGCCCCCATCCCAAAAAAGCTAAAATCAAACCTCTTTTTTAGGATCAGATTCGTCCATTCTGAACTGCTTATCGATGTGTAGCACCCCTTGGTAGTCAGCTGTGAACGGCCTCCACTCAACGGGTTCGGCATTTGGTGTGGGATTTCTGCAATTAACCACCACAAAAAGAACTTGTTTTATAAATTACAAACTTGAAAAAACTGTGCACTCCAACAATGTAATCACAATGGTACACAGTGTAGTTAAAAATACGAAGCTAAGTTAAACTAATTACATCGACACTGCTGCTTCGTTGTTGCTCTTGATCGGGACTTTTCCTGTTTTATATTATTACATATACCTGAATTACTGAAGAATATATACGAAGGAATGAATTCTATGAATGGTTATTAGGCACAGCGCTTTTTCTACACGTATTGTAAAGATTGAATACCCAGTTAAATTTATCAAATTAGGTAGATAGTTTACTCATACTGCCTCTTCCTAGAACTTTTCGATTGTAGACGAAATATTTAACCGGTTTCCTTCTAAATTAAAATCGGTTTGTAACTTATGGTCCTTCAAATCCCTTTTGTTGCTCATTCTAGTTGTTTTTTGACTATTTTACATAGATACAGAATTCCTCCTGAGACACCCCCCACTTCTTCATTGGTGACAAATTTATATCGTTGGACCATAGGACATTTATTGAAAATAAGGCTCCATACTTAAAGTAAATATTCAGACGCCAACTGAACCAAGTATTCTATCACCGGCACGATGCCGTACAAGCCAGTATTCTCGTTCTTTTTTCCATCATATGTAGATGCTTAGCATGGTCTTGGTGGCCCTGCCTTTGCTGGTGCGGGTATTGGCAGCTTTGAGCAATCTGTAAACAGAGCTGTTCTGTGATCTCTGATCTTCTCTTTCTTTTATTTTTTTTTCGCTTACTGGGCTGGTTGCGTAGAAGTTTGTCAGCATTATGGAGTTTCCTTCGTTTTCACGTCACCATTTTAGTGAATCTTAATAATAATAGTAATAAAAATAACCGAGAGTTCTAAAGTCTACGTGAATGATTTTTTGAAAATAGGACTTTGAACAAAATTAATATCTCGCACTGTTTTTGTAACATAATATTGAACTAAACAGCTAGTTGGCTGAAAATAGTTAAGATTTTTGTCTATTTTCTACCTTTCAACTAGCGGGAACTTGCATTTCTGCCCGTCTCACCGATATATACTTTACAACAGTCTGTAAATTTAATTCAGACAAAACACCATTCTCTTCTTCATATTCTCTTTTTTCTTTTTGCAAAGATATTATTTTCTTGAAATATTGACTTGGCGAGTCGGCTTTATTTATTTACCGGTTCCTCGGATCTACCTGCACCTCATGCGCCATAGGATAACCCATAGGTTTTTGGAGCGGGTTTTGGCGAATTTTCTTTCCTGGCCGCTGTTCTAACTTGGGATGATTCCCACGGCCATGCTTGAATTCTCCAATCTTCTCGATATGCTTACCATGTATGGTTTTACCTCACCTGAAGCAATCGGCATGCAGTTGTGAGGATGACTTAATAATACTGAGTTTAATTTACCATTACCCAGTTCGAGCGAAGTTTGTCCACACTTTCACCATCTTTCGGCTCATGTCGATATCCTCCTGTAGTTCCAAAGGCTTTTGGAGAATATACAGATCTGTAGGCGCTCCAAAGAGGTACAGCATATCATCAGCGTGCAACACATCTGTAAGTTAGAAAAAGATGTTTCCACTCTTTCGTAATGATAAAGCTTGGATTTTGAACAGCTAATTTTTGGAAGTGCTTTATGAACGTGGTGACTTGGAAAAATCGATTGCCTACTTGTACCGCTTACTTGGGTTTTATAAGCAAAGAAAATATAGTGTATATATATGTAGTACATTCGAGAATGTTTGAGCATCAAGCTGTATAATCAGTTCTTAAATCACAGTAAATATAGATACGAAAAATCGGATTCACGTGGTCAGATGCGAAAGCACGAAAGCGAAATGAGCAACTATTCTTAAAATTGGGTACGTGTTCATTTTAATTATGCCGGATGCAGTGTGGTTAAGATGGCCAGAATGAAGCATTTTCATGTAGACGATATGTCCACTTCCAAATTATAAGAACTTTGCAGTAAAAATATTTGTGAACTTTTAAAGTATTAGTTAGCAATAAATGAAAGATACGTTGAGAGGACAAAGTTTTTGATGTATGAACTTCATTTCTTAGGGAAAAGGAAAATGAAATGAAAAAATTTGCAAGCATAGCTTTGGTAGCTAACCAGATATTGTGCATTTATACAGAAAGTGAACTCACATTCGCTGCCTAAGCCGAAGTCAACCAAAGAAAGGTTAGATGGGGATTTATAATCGAACTGGTACACGAAGAGGTTTTTGTGATTTTCTCGTACTGGACGGGCTTGCACCATAACACGAGCTGTAGAGTCTGCAGGGTACCACATCAGCCTGTCGCCCACCATCTGATAACGATAAACAATAATTTCAATAATAATAAAGGCTAGCGGGGCCATGGAAATTCCGCTGTTATTTAAGGTTTTTACTCTCTAGACGTGCCAACCTATGCTTCACTATAATAATAACAACTTGCTTTAGATAAAGTGGTTCCTAACTTTTTCTTGGAATCATCTAACCTTTTCCATGCTTGGCGCCTTAATACCGGCCGCACAGTAACTCAAAAGTTGCAGCTCTACACGTACTGTTCCTCATCGAATACTTTGCCGCGAACAAGACTTGGGCTTGCAAGGGGCTCCAAATAATGATGATAATTACAGCGTCTCCAAGGCTTTTATTACTTTCTTTGTACAGTGGAACTATATTTGCTCTCAATTCACGACGTACAAATTGAGTAAATGGTCAACAAAACATAGGAGAAGCGATTATTCACGATGCAGTAGATACATTAGTCATTTTTTCCATCTTACTTTCTTCCGTTGACGAAGCAGCTTTCGCTTGAGTGCCAAAATTTTGATGTATTGATATTAATCGTATGGCAGATAAGATTCTTTACTGATGCTTCACTGCTTGCTAATATAAATTGATATTTTTCCGGTGTCATCTAAGGGGAGAAAGGAGCGTGCTCTTCAGATGAATTAAAGAACTGAAACAGCTAGAGAGCGCTCATATTTCATGTTATGTAACTTGAGTTGGCCATTTTAGCTTATCCTTCAGAATTATTTTACTAACGAAAGTTTAATCAGTGAAGAAGGGTTATCAAAAATTGCACGCTGTAATTTTTGACGTTAGTATAAAGAAATGCACGATGAGTGAACTGATGTGCGACTTTCGAATGACATAGCAAAAGTTGGTACCGAGTACAGCACGCTTACTAATCGGTAACATTGTATTATGCTGTTAAAGAGCTTCCTCTGATGTTGTAATATCCGCTGGTGTCTATCGATTTACTTCCCAATAATCAACGTGAGGCCCTGAATATAATACTCAGGTATTTTTCACTTGTTGCCTCCAGCTGGTAATAGTATTATCATGCAGTCAATTTTGTAATTCGCGCCCTAAGTTTCGCTAATGTCTGCTTAGAAGCTTCCTTCATGTCACCAATAATTCTTAGCATATCGCACTCAGATTTCGACAGCTTTTTAATAAACATTTTCGTATAACTGCTGTATTCCGACAGTTGACGATTTGACTGATTTGGTCATTGTAGCAATCCTGCATTTTTCATACAAATATTCCTAGTAATCTTCTATGCTATGTTAAGAGAGCTGTCCGTCCGTCTGTCCGAAGCCTTATTTTCCCCTATCTAATACTGAAGAAAAAAATTCCAAGGTACCAAACTTATTGCGAAAAGGGGCAAACTTTTCAATGGTATGTAAGATGTTTTCAAATATATATTTTCACAACTTATTCAACGAAAGGGTTGCGTTTGCTGATAGAATAGTAATAATGATAACAATAATATTTAATAGTAATATCAATAAAAGTAATTCATATCATAGTAACTGTTGCTCAGCAATTATCAGTGATAATACTCTAAATTTCATATTTCCCTTTTCAATAAGTTACGCAAAGCTCATTTCTGAATGCTATAAAAAGCTAATACACTCACGTCGTCGACGGCAGGAAAAGAGTCCTTTGCAAAATTTGCGTTACCAACATAGTAGTCGAAGATTTTCAGCGTTTGTTGGAGCGGTGCGACGTTTTCCTCGCCAATGTGCAGTAAAACTGGTCCAAGCTCATCAAATTTCATGCGCATTGCCGATTTCATTGCCTCCGAAGCATAAATTTCTGGAAATTATAGGCATAAAAGAAGTACCGTATAAGAAATAGAGTAACTTTCTCATTGACAACATTAAATATGCAGCGTACTAGTGTTAGTATACAAATTACATATATAATATTGTGAGCCACTAAAACAAGAAGGTTAGCATCAAAAGTGTTTCTAGGAAAAAAATGCACAGCGGGACTAAACCAGTAGCAAAAAAATGTTTCAATGCAGATTTTCTGCGTGAAAAATGAAATAAGGCAGTTTAAATTGCAAGGCTTTCTAATTTTATTGCCTCTCCGCAACCTACAGTATGCTATAACGATAAGACGTCAATGCTGGAATGTTACTCCAGCTGCCTGCAAATCTGTATGTAAACTAAATACCATGATTTTATTATTATGAAAACGGAAGAGTTCAGTGTTCCATTCCCAGTGTATCCACAAAATACTTATCTCAAGCAGATAACATCATGAGACCACGAATAGTTTTTGTCACCACAAATTATTGCTAAACTTACCAAAAATGAATAAGGCCCCTGCGTCTCTTGTAACACCGAGCATGACATCGACGTTATGGTGACGATGTTCTTTGATGAGGACGGCAGGATCGTTCCGGAGAATGTTTTTGTCCACACGAGGGGCCATCAAGAACGGGAAGAAACCTACTTTCTGAATAACAGCGTGAATGAAATGTTAAAGAAATGTACACTATTATTGTAGACCTTATTTCCTACGAATAAGACATAAATTTAACAAATCTACACGCTATAAAATTCTTTTGAGCACAGTGAACTTCTTGTTATCATACACGAGTTAATAATAACATTTTTCCTAAAGTGTAGAGACAAAAAGTTCCCTACATTGGTGAAATATTTTGAATTGTGCTAATAATTACCTCCGCCAAAGAGGTTCTACTTTCGTCGGGTTTGTTAGTCTGTCTTTTTATTAGTCTGTCTTTCTGTCTGTCACCAAGATAACTGAAAAAGTTAAGGACGGATTTTGAAGACACTTACATGGATTGTTAGGTATGGTAAGAGGAACAGATGATTAACTTTTGGTGAAGCTGATTTCATCTGTTTCTTTGTTTGTTTGTCTGCCTCATTTTTCTCACTGCCATAATTTACATGAGTAAATGACCAAATTTTTGTGATGATCTATTTGTTTGTCGCTGGGTTTGATTCTACGCTTGTTAGCGCAATAACTCTATACGTTTTCAATAGATCTCTATGAAACTTACTGAAATATTGTTAGTGATATTAAAAGATTAAATTTTGGTGTAGATCGGTTGATTTGCTTGTATGTTTGACTTATGTTTGTCATAATGATTGTTGGCGGCCTAACTCAAAAAGTTATGTACGGATGTTGAAAAAAATGCAGAAACTGTTTACACTATCAAAAGGCACAAAGATTAGATTTTGGAGTTGATACAAAGAAAATTATGGGTTCAGAGACAATTTGAATTATTCGTTGCCGTTTCCTTACTTGGCGGAGGTATGCGCTCTCAGAGTGCTGTAAGTATTAGATGTTTAATTCGCCTATTTAGTTGCATAACAGTTTTTCATACAGCTAAAGTTGGCCATAGATTTTACGAATTTATTTATCATTACTGAACAAGTATCTAGGATCCAGTGGTACATCCACAGCATTATGACTAACATAGGGTCAGCTACTGAACGTACTGATTAGTGATTACTTTTGCTATTACTAGTTACAATACAATGAACCTTGGCCCAAATTTACCAATATTACTTTAATTATAACGACTTTCGAAGCGCCTTAGCCCCCGCGTATATAATTATAACTCCTGATAAAAACCTTGGATCCATGGTCTAGGCAAAGAATCATGACCAACTTACGAGAAACGAGTGTGGAAGCTTAACAAGAGTTTCGCTAGGCGCCTCTTTCAAGCACTGCAACACCTCTTCGCTGGTCATGTGGTCAGCCAAACAGCTCTCGTACTCTGCGTCGCTCTCTTTGAGTTCCGTACACTCCGCTCTATGATGAATGTTCCTTTTCGTGCCGCAGTTGAGGAGTTTGGCCATCTGGTAAGCTACAACCCGGTGGTTGGTGGACATTGCCCAAGGGGATATCGCTGAGCCCGACTGCATGATAGCTCGCTGGAAGTATCCTGCGCCGATAAGCGTTCATGTAAGACAGTTGAATGAACTAGAGTACGATCACCTATACATGCATTAATGACAATTCTTTTCAGTCACTGTAGATGCTTTTATTGTGGTTGTTTCTTTCTTCGTAAGAGTAAGAAGAAAATCTTCACCATATTCAGATGTTATATATCGGAAGAAAACTGAAATTGCTGTGAAGTGTACTGAATGATTAAAATGGTGAGACATTCTGCCTACTAAAGGGATAATATAGCCGATGCTAGTTATATGCATGAATTATGGAGCTTAACCGGAATATTCCTGAATTGGTGAAGCTCTATGTTAGCATTGCGACATAGTACGCACGGTTACACAGAAAAAAGCAAACAACGGAAGACCTACATGTTTCAGAGTGCATTGAATAATTTTGATCCCCTGTAAAATGGGGATTTATATGTAGGTGTCACATTTGCGATTAAACTCTTAAACTTAGATTATCGCCAGGACCAAATCTGGCGAACTAAAGTTGTAGAAATTATCAGACGTTTATTATTTTAGGTTACACTTTGGCACACCTGTCGGAGTAAGTTTTTTAACTTTATACCTGTGGAGGCGTGCGAGAGCATATGCAGATGAACAGACGATGACCCGGCGCTCCCTCCGAAAATTGTGACCTGAAGGGGGTCTCCGCCGAAATTTCGAACGTTATTTTGTACCCAGGCAAATGCTGCTGTTTGGTCCTGGATACCCATGTTGCCGGGCGCTACGTCGTCTTCCGTTGACAAAAATCCTAAAAAAATGGAGTTGGAAATTATAAAGAATAACTTGCGCATAATGACGATGACTACTTGACTTTTCTGCAGTTAATTTGGTATATCTTGCTCTGTAGTTAATTTGGTATATAGTGTTCTGTAAATATCTGAAAATTACTTTTTTTTTAAACACACGCAGAGTCATTACTCTATGTTGCAAATTAAACGTTTGAAAGTCAAATTCGTTTTATTACAATGAAATCATCTATTTAGAGCCTGGTTTAATCTTGTATTTCACCAACGAATAATAATATTTGACGAGTGTCATGAACACAACATGGGTGTACCTTAGGTTATTGAAAGGCAGCTTAAAGTGTTTTATTACAGATTATGGTTGTAAGAAAGTATGCTTCTCACTCACATGATCAATTACTAACCAATAGTTAGTTACATATCATCATTTTCAAGTACAAAAAGACTCAAGGATTTCAACTTTATCGGCGACGAATGTAATTTGTTGTAAACTATGAATACGCCGCTGAGAGGAGGCTGAGTTAGACGCCGATTTAAAAATGGAGGGCATTTTACTGAGGGACTAAATGGCCACAAGACTGTCATCAGCAGGAGATCATTTAAGCGGACACTGGCCTGCTAATGTCAACAGGGAAGTTCCTCCGATTCCAGCATCATGACTCACCAAATGTGCTTAAACGGTACTGGATGACAACCAATACGATGTCTTCGTTCATAAGGGAGTAAGGTGGATACTGTTGCGCTGATCCGAACTGGTAGCATCCTCCGTGTATGTATACCATCACTGGCAGAAGATTGCTTCGGTCATTGACCTGGAGCTGGTAAGCATTGGGGATTGGAGGGACTGGTGAGTGAGCATTTGGACAAGAAGGGGAGCTTCAAGAATATATTCTGGACTTAAAGGGTAATAGTTATTTCTACTATTTGTCAACTAGTGTAGCAATACCAATAAATAAGATGAAGTAGTTGGCAGTAGACGAACTAACAGGCCCATTCTCAGTAGTGGCTATTATGTCTATGAGTTGAGTCATGAACAGACCAAGGAATGGCCTTAGTCAGAGTAGTCATTAGAGCGTTTTACTTACAAAATGTTCCTAAAAACAGATTTAATAAGCTGATAAGTTTGCTGCTAGTGACACATGAACAAATTTACTTAGTGACGTCCAGTAAAATCTACCACCATAGTTCTATCTATAGAACGAAATCGGGCCTTTTGCAAGAGAAACTGGAGGCCAATTTACGTAAATGTTGATAAAATGAGTTTTAATATTCACAGAGACCTCAAACAACGATTAGTTTATTCGTCGTACCATAAGGAATATGCTTCAGAGCAGGGAATATCCATATACAATTGAATATCAACATTGGGCGATAAATATACCATCGAACATCAATAATAATTGAAAATTTATTATAATTTCTGAGAATATTAGTATTTCATAGAAAAAATAGCACCTAAATGCTACATGTACGCTTTAATTTCACATGCCGTTGAGTTTTTTTTTCTTTCAACCAAAGACTTGAAGAAAAAAACGCAAAAAATGATGTATGTAGAGCTTTTGGTAGAGCTCACCCCAAAATCCGAATAAAGGTGAATCAAGAAATCCCAGTAATACTGAAAACTTAAATAAAACCGCAGTAAAACTACAAAGTGAAACTACATTGATAGCTATATACTAGAAATGCATAATTAACCATGAGATATAGCTACCATGCACCCATTCAATGATATTGAAGTGACATTTTGGTCCTGACACAACCCTTCTTAACTAGAATCATCTGAAGCTGCACTAACGTGGTTGTCCATGTCATTTCTTACAACTGCCTTGGTATACTACGTCACTTTGTTGTTGTCTGCGTTGCATCATTTCATGGTTGAGTATGTTATATCACTTCATGGTTGCCTGAGTAGAATCGCTTCATGGGTGCCTACATTACATCACGTCATGAATGCTTACGTTACTGCACTGCTTTGGTGCCTGCGTTTCACCACTTCCTGGTTGAACATCTTAATTCATGATTGCCTAAGTTTAATCATTTCATGGTTGACTAAGATAAATCATTTCATGGTTGCGTAAGTTAAATCACTTCATGGTTGCCTACGTTAAATAATTTTTTTGTTGGCAACGTTAAGTCATTTCATTGTTACCGGAGTTAAATTACGTAAGGGTTGCGTACATTACATGATTTAATAGACAACTATTATACATCACTTCATGGTTGCCTACATTATGATTTAATAGGTGACTATGTTACACCAATTCATGGTTACATAGGCTCAAGCACTTCGTGGCTGCTGGCATTAAATCACTTTATGGTGGCCTACATTGCATAACTTCATTTCTGCCAATGCTATATCACTTCACGGTTGCTAATACCAGATCACTGTTATGGTAGTCGTACAACCATGACGCCTAAGGTTCCAGTCAAAACAACTACGCAGCTACCAAGAAGCCAACGGAAAAACCCTACACCCTCCAGGCGTCGCCCTCCTACTCCTCACATCCCGCCATACAAGGAGACCCACGCTGAGGCCTGCCTGGAGCACACAGGAGAAACAGTTACCACTAAATAAAACTTTTATTATTGCTTTACATGCTCGGGGATCTGACAAATTTCCTGTTAATTTCAATATGTGTAAAATCTAATTCACTGCCGAACCTGTACTCTACATGTTGCTAGCCAAATAGAATAGATTTCAAAAGAAAACAAAGCCACGCCTGTCGCGGTTTGTGAAGAGTTCGTAACAGAGACGCTAGCGTGTGTGTCCAGGCCGGACAGGAGGGCAGAATTGAGCGCGACAGCTCACAGTGTGCACGTGTTCCTAGGTCCTGCAAGATAGCCAGACCAATAGGGGTCTAAGCTCTGGAGATTCACCGATTACTCACTTGAGTATTCCTGTGTGATTATTCATTTTTGGTCGATTCGTAGGGGTCTTTTTCAGCTCCTCGTTGTGATAATGTCAGGTATAGCCAGTTTAGGTAGTCTTACCTTTGTTAATTAGCAAGTGTTCCCGTACTAGCGTAAATCGCTTAGAAATTCAAATATGTTATTAGATCCGGTTACTATAGCATCCATTCCTTAGCAGAAAGTAGGCCTCGCTACCAGTACCCATCCTGGTCAAATAGAGATGATATGTTGGGCCAAACTGTAAAATATTTTCATTGGTAATTTGCCTTGTTTCTCCTTGATATACAAACCCTAAGACTAAAAGATTTAAAGGAATTCCTTGTTGATTTGTCAAAAGATGCCCAACGTTTTGTCATATTATGTAGTAGATCATTACATCACTTTGTGGCTTCACAGCTGCCAATGCTAGATCACTTCAAGGCTGCTTAAGCTACATCACTTCAAGGTTGCCATTGCTAGATCACGTCACAGTTGCCAATGCTATTTCAATTAAAAGCTACCAGGTCTACAGCACTTCATGGCTGCTAGCTCTTTCAACTCACCCTTTAATTCTACTGTGTGGTCTGTTTTCTTTCATCATTCGTAATTCCGTTAGCTCTTTATTTGGCATGTAATAACAAATCGAAAATATCACGAATTTGAGAAGCCTCAGTTGCACAACATGACTGTTCATTGACCAGCAATTACGAACATATTCAACACTATTGCAAAAGCCGTTGATTGACGATATTATATTTCAAGCCTTTTGTTTTTTGTGAATTTGTTACGTAAACAAGGGTAAGAAGTACGTACATGTTTGCTCACCAATATTTAATCTAAAAGATTGAAGTGAAATAATCTAAAAAAGAGTAAAAAAGTTGTGAGGCAACATATACAAACACGTCTATTACGTCGCACAGTCAGCCTCAATTACGAGAAGCGAGATCTTATTTTCCTGCAAGTGACTAGTCAATGTGCCTGTACTCTATGATACATCAAATATCCAAGTTAACCGCTGCTCTCATTGCTGACGAAAGTGCTTTATTGGCATCGTTTACTGATTTTTAAGTAATGGTTTGGTTTATTATTTACTTACGTCAAAAATTACGTGTGATAAAGTTCCAGGCATCTTGTTCTAGAGCTAATTGCATAAGAGCTGTAACCTTAATTAAATAGCATTAAGTTGTTCTATTAATTGGTGTGTGTGCGGTTAGCATACCATACGTTATGTACAGACCTGAGTCATTGGAGAGAACAAGTTGAGATAAAGACAGTCTTCTGAACCCATCGCGTGGACATCAGATTCTGTACTTTTCAACGTTGGGTCCATGAATATTTGCATGCAGGCAGGAGCTGAGTCGGAGGCATCTCGAGTTCCTTCCCAACTGTCTGGTTCTTGAGGTGGCTGGCGGTGAAAGATATAGTGATCTTAGTCTTTACCTGCATCCCACAATACTCAGCAACCATGTTATCGAGCTACAATATATTCCGGTCACAACTTGAAAGAACTTCCTATAAAACAACCACAGATAGACCACGGAAATTACGAAGATATACTGTAACGACTGCAGCTGCTTTGATGATGTACAATGTCGCAAACAAGGATCTACTCCACCCATGATGAAACATTGCAAATATAATTGAGGTTGATTTCTGAAGGTTTAACGAAATGGTGTCTAACTACTCTAAACCAAAAAAACATGAAGCAAATTAGACATTTATGAGTCAAAAAAAAAAAAGAGGTCACACATGAAGATCATGTGTGTGGGTGACAGTCATAGAATTTTGACACCAAAATGCCTTAATATGATCGTTGATCGTCAGAAATTTTATTACCCAACGCTGACATGTATTGACTCATATGAACTTGATTCTTGCCAAAAATGCTTTCCTATAATCATTTTAAACAGTTGATTTGAGGTACTTATGTAATTAGAAAATGTTTCATAACATTTTGTATAAATTAACCCTATAACTCAATTGATAGAGTGGACATTCAGCATTTTGAGTATACAATATACCGACACTTAAACAGGACACGGTAGGTGGGTAGGAAATGTGGACTGGCTATCTAATTGTATCTAGTTTAGGTTATTAGTAAATTTACGAATCAATGGACAAAACGGTGGAAGTTTGTGTTTTTCTAGTTGATTCCAGCAATATTGTTCAAAATGTGAGTCGAGATATTCGAATACCTTCACAGAATTGTACATTGTTCGTCGCGTTTAAGAAATTAATAATTTATAAGTAATAATAAAAAAATAGCTAGCTCGTTGGTAAATGCGACAAGCAATGGCCCACGGCTCAACACTACCCAACATATACAACTGATGGAAAAAAATAATATACTGTTTCCAGATAGAGCCCAGAAGTGAGCAGCATTGCAGTGTAGCAAGCAATAATTACATTCCCCACTCGTTATCTCCTATTTATGCTTTGTGACAAGCCGACTTTCATGCACTTGCACCATTTCCTTTGTAGAGCCTACGAAAGTTGAATCGATGATTTACGAAGTATTTGAAAAACTTAAAGTCACGAGCCATGATGAGTCGGCGTAAGGAGTTGTGATGCGTTTAACTATTTTTTTTATCTCCGCTGGAATAACGACGTGTTATAGGGCTTCCCTAATATTTGGTGTATTTTTTTATGGAAGGAAGATTCCTATGGAAATAAATAACGAGGAGTTATAATCATTTTATTGGGCAACTTTGGCAGTAGAAAGTACAAAATCATAAATTACAATGTTCAGTTGTTATCTAATGGCTAGGTAACTACGAACAGCAAGAATGCAGAATCACGAGTAATGGCTCTCTGACCATTTTTTATTTATTTTTTTTATTTTTTGAGCTAGGATGCATAGTATGAAGTAAAAATAAATCGTCCTTGCTTAGTTTTCCTACGGGTTTCTAACTTTTAAATACAGTAGATAAAAAGTGGCATAGGCTTCAAGTACATAAATGTGCACAGATATTTTATTTGTACCTTTTTTGTATTGATGCAATAATCTGCTAGAGAATATGTAGTCATCCTCGGACAGTAGCTGGTATTTTTTTTCTGGAATACACTGCATCCTGCAAGGATTTCTTAATAATACTCCTGTATTACTCAGGATTGAAGTAGCTAAATATGCGTATTAACAATATTCAAAGATGAGACAGATAATCTTATACGCACCTGGAACCTGAGGTCACCAACGGGCGGCTTGGCGAAGGGGATCCCCCGGAACGAGTAGAACTCTTTGCCCTCAAAAGATTGCTCTTTGATGCCACGCAGCTGCCCCTGAGCTACGGTCACCAGCGTTGGGTCAAACGGATCACTGGAGGTATCTTGAGCGTCCGCAGACACGATGGCTGTCGCCAGCAGACATGTCAGCAACAGGTGCAGCTCCATTTTGTCTAGGACTTCACTGAAATAACTAATGTAATGCTCCGCTGAAGAAGAGTTACATAATCTGCAATATTAAAACAGTTTATGCATATGGTAGTATACTGTTAATCAAAGAAGTGCAATGCATCTTAATATCATGGCTATACTCTACAGTTAGCTATATTCCATTTACTACAATAAATTATGACATCCAATTGTTTCATATAATGATTACTTTATCTCTTATACAATAAAATATTATTGTTCAACTGGAAAACTGTGTGTGTATGGTAGTTTCATCTTAGAGAATACTTGATGCTAACGGGCATTCGGAAAGACACTGGCCGCATTATAATCAAAGTTTCTGTATTTAATTTCTATCCTAGTACCAGGATATAAGGAGACTAAAAGCTTGCTTTGAAGCTAACAGGGGTACCTATTTTCAATATTTGGAATTTACATTTTACTGATGTAATATGCTGAAACACACCTGGTAAAAAAAAAAATCATAGCAATTTCTTAAGCGTATACTACAACACCAAAATTCAACAATCAGGGTGACATTTTAACGTCAAATACAGACTTTTGTATTCGATTCTGTCGTGTTGACAGGACTTTCAGTGTCGGTAGGTACGATGCCTGCAGCTGCATGCTGTCACGCAAGGATGAATTAATATAGCATTTGTCATTAGCAGCATCATGGCAGACACAGTTAACATTGCAGTTATCAACATATCATTAGTTCAGTATCGGTAAAAGATACTTTACCATTTACCGTACTCAAATGTTGATTAAAATTAATCATTTGGTCAGCTAATAGAACAAAGCAGCTTTGTTCTAATTTATGGTTGCTTGTTGATTTTCTACTAACTGCTAATCAAAGTCGATAAATAATTTGTTAAGACACGAAAACAGTTTCCTACAAAAAAAGGAAGTCAACATTTGTTTTGGACGACGAAAGTCTAATAAGATTAACTAATAGAGAGTTGAATCGTGCATTTTTTTTAAGTAATGTGCACAAGAACGAGCACATTTTCAACCCCTTAGTAACTTTCAGAGTGCAATTTGAAACTTATAAAAGTAATTGATTTCTTCATTGAGATTCATCTGTCTGTAAACAGAGTAGTAAATGACACTCAAAACAATTTTTTGGACACATTTGAAACTTATTTCTTTGTGTAAACTCGCTCTTGCTCTCCTTATTCTAACACTTCTATGGTAACTGAAAGGCAGGTGAAGTTACCCTGAGAGATGCCATATCTCCACCAGTGGCGGTGGATGTGGTATCAAACTCCTTATCACCCGCAGGACGCCAAGTACTATATTTACATGATAACAATGACAGTAGCACATATTTTATCCCTAATATTTCATCATTTTAGGCAAGTAATTGACTAACTATTACCGCACCGGCACAGCCTAGCTTGCTTCCATACGGATTACTAGGCAACTGCCTTTTTATCCATTCCTGCGACTATGAACTATTGTTATTTGGGTCTAAGTTAGCTGCTCCTAATGTCACCTCATCTCCGTAGCCCTCATTCCCTGACTCTCTCCTCCTCTCGGACATATCTGTAGGTTGTATCTTAAGTGCCGGTGGTCGACATAACTCATTTGTAGTATTGCTACGTCTTCTATACTAATGCGAGAGTAAACAAGAAGTTAAACCCAATGGTATTTGATATGTACCCTGCAGTTAGACATAGTTGCCGAACTATTTTGCGAGCCATCTCCTAAACCTTACGCGTCGTTATCAAGTTCAAGTTTAGTGATAAACCTAAATACGTTGTTGTTGATTCTCACAGTTCTGAGGTGGTGGGCTTCGTTTAATGTGAGTATTGTTGATGTCATTAAATCCATGAATGATGAGGTGTCCGAAAACATCTGTTGTTGCTCATATTATAGAAAGTTTTCAAACGTGGACTCCTAAGGGAACTGAGGCCGTGGCAGCAGGACATCTTTACTCTTATGAATAGTTCACATAGCAGTAAGATGAGCTTCAAGTGTCTACTTATATTAATTTCACTCTTTAGGGACGAGGGACCATTCTGTACTTAGTTTTATGTTCAAATTGACCCAAATAGATCATAACCACAGTTCATTAACATAGTTCAGCTTATTCCACTAGCAAGCAGATATCCTGATTACCTGATCTTTGTATCTAATGTAACTTTAGTGTTAAGCTGTTTCTATAGTACCATGCCCCTATGTGTACCTAATAAAGCATATTATTATTATCACTACTATCGTGGATACACTGTAAAACTGCTTCATTTACAGTAGTTTGGGAAATCTCATTGCATGTAATTTACATTATTTGATCTCGGCTGATTGATAAATTGATGATGAGGCTCAACAATTTAATAAATACCCAGTAACTTCAGAAGAAGAGTGTATACTATATTTAACAATTCATCAACGTTACTTTCCTAACAATGACTAATATTTATTTAACCCTTTTATACAGTCTATATTATAATACTGCTTGAGGCTCCATCCGTCCATCACATCCGTCTGCGCGTTACGCATTTCACTGTATGATAGGAGAAAATTCAACTTGTAAGAAGCTCTGATTTTCGCTGAAACGAAGTTCAACCATAGCTGTCTGCTTTGGCGCTTCTTGAAATATTGCAGTCACTTTCAAAGCAAAGATATGAAGACCAATTCACTTGTATCTTATCTACCGCTCATCATTTCTTTCGCAACATATCATGTCCGCCTGGCTTGTAGCGCTCGAAGTTTTTAATAGGGCCAACCAGATATGTAGTTATAGATATTCTGCAGGATGATAGGAGAAGGAATCAAGTTCATATTTTAGCTGCTACTTCTAGGCAGGTCTTAGGTAAAAGATTCACTGCCTGATTTGGGACATTTTTCAACCTTTTTATGCATGATACGGTTCCGAAGGCATTGTAATTCAGGAGTTTTTTCTTTTCTTTTTTGTTGAAATATCACAGGTTCCTTCAGTATTAGATGGGGCAGTTATAGGATGATACAGGTCTGATGTATCACTGAAGAGCAAACATTGCGTTTGTTCTGTGGAACTTGAACAGGTTTCAGCTGCATCCATAGCAGCGTCATCGGATGGGTAAGTAGAAACGTTCCCATGTTTCGCTAAACGGCATTCGTCTAAGGCAATATACTTATCTTTGGCAGAGATTTTGATCCTGTTGGGCATGAGCTTAGCAGTTCGAGAGACTCAGTTTTGGTTGGAGTTTTCGTTTCTTTCGGGCGTAATCCATTTCCCTTATGCTTTATTTAACTGAATCTCTTAGAAGCAGTTGAAACTTCACGCTGAGCTTACGCTTTTTTACATTGAATTTATATTACAGCCAAATTTCAACGCTTCAGGTTCAAGAATCTGTTGGTATCCAGTTTACGGTAAGCCCTGAGCATTTCCGTTCAATTCTTTTGACCGAACTATGTTTTCTTAGTGCTGCTCCACTTTTGCCCAATTCTAACCTGATATTCGCGCCTTATCTTGCGGGGGGATATTTTGCTCCCGTAAAACACATGGCTTTCCAACTTCCGTTTCATTAATGGAAGATCAGGCCTGCAGGGATAAGACCTATTTTACAACAAAACCTATACTAGGAACCGGAACAATAAAAAGCCTAATCTCAAAATTACTACCGTCATTTTTGACGGCAGGCCCTCTTTCTGGTGTTGTTAACGGTGTAGGTTAGGTTGGAAGAGCTGCGTTAGGTCAAGCTAAAATGAGTTATAATAGCGTACCGTAGCTTAGGATTGCTAGATTTTACAAAGTGACAACGTTAGCTAATCGTGGAATTCTCACGGGTCACCTTCGGGTTACGTTAGCATAGACAATATACTGTAATTATTATGTTAGGGTAGACCAGGAAGCAAAGAATGCAACGGGAGGACTCAATAGGCCTGAAATAAAACATAGCTGTGACCGCACGTAGTAAATTTGCATCACATCGGCGAGTCGAAGTGTTTTATGTGTGGGGCCTCAGACTTTCGTATATGGTTTTCTTGAACATATCATCGTATTTTTTCGATTTATTTCATTCAGTCTCTCGCTTAAGACTGGCCAGCTACTTGAGCTGCAAAGTATCGAAAAAAGTTGTCGCCAAGTACCGAAAGTTCGGGCAATGGCTAACTGTTACTACTATATAATGGTTACTATACTATATAATGGTGCTTTATATACAACCATTCCTTATTTATATAAGACATTTTTCATGACACTTCACTTATACTTCACATTTATTCCGAAGTTAGTTCTTTTTCTTCAATTTAACTCAGCGGCTTTACCTTGTTTAATGGCGCTATTGTTGTGAACGTTTCCATCAACATGCACTGCAATTTTCTAGAGTTAATTGCTAAATTAGTATATATTATCTTCATTATTTATACGCTAAGGATAAATTTTGTAATTTGAGACGATTTTTCTGGTGAAATTAGTTAAAATACTTCTAGGCTGTTCAGCTATAGATTCATCGATGATGACGTCACTTTTTGGTGCTAACTTTTCGTGAGTCCTCCCGTTACGCTCTTTGCTTTCTGGGGTAGACAGACATTATTGAGCCAGAGAGAGTTCGTCGGGGTTAGAAGATGGACGTAAACATAGACGGGGTGTGTTACGTTGAAAGATGTACATTAGGATAAACTCGGGTAAATTGTAATAGCGTAAAGTGGTCTCGTACATTTTGAAAGGCACAGGCTTTATTCAACCTTGGAATTTCCACCTTTCGTGCTATTAGGTATATATAGATTGTACATATATTTACCGCGAAAGAGAGTTCGTGATGTCATGAGCATTTATCGGTGAATCTGTACTGTTAGAGATTGTGGATTAGTTCTTCCTGATATTTACCGGGCTACTTTTTACTTGTATGATTGCAGCTAGACTGAATTTTGCAAGTTTATATCTTTTCCCTGCTGTTTTCGTCTCTTTGAACAGGAGAGTCTTCAGAAGACACGGAGTTTGCTACCGCTCTCTTCAATTCTTCAGTGAACTCGATCACAGACTCAGGGAAAAGAATGAGGCTAGCTTTGAGAGCAAGTTGTCGCCAAAACTCTCTGACCTGCGTAAATGACAATGAAAAAAGGTCATGTTAAGAGTGCTGAACAGTCTCAAATTATTTTCTAAGAGTGATAATCCTACCTTAAACGGTTTGCTCGGATTGCTTGGCGTTCCAATATTGATAAAAGCGAGAGAGGTACCATTAGCTCCGACAGTGACAATCTTCAGTTCTTACGTGACTTCAAATTGATAGGCTATATGTAACAGTAAATTCTAGTTGAGCCCAAAGTATACAGTGCCATGTCTCATATTCACGTTATGATTCTGTTGCGTTGGTTGGTGCAGTTATGGGGCAAGTCTATATATAAACATATTCTTTCCTGGTTGGTGCAGTTATGGGGCACGTCTATATATAAACATATGCTTTCCTGGTTGGTGCAGTTATGGGGCACGTCTATATATAAACATATGCTTTCCGTGTTAGGGCGATAATGGTAAACCGTCACTCATTAGGGCGACATGCTGGAGCTGGCCAACAATGAATTGGCCTGCATAAAGTTAGGTGAAGGCCAGGAAATGTTTTGCTAACGGTTTAATGACGTCACTAAGTAAAATAAACAACAGTAAGGCCTTTCAAAGATTGACGATAAGTAATGAAAGTTCATTTGCTGGCCAATCAAAGATTGACGCTAAGTAATAAAAGCACATTGGGACGTAAGCGGAACCAGTCCTAGTCTAACCTAACTTATATTAGGGCTAGCTGGGTGTTG
>LQNS02278171.1:18712331-18745505 GCA_001587735.2 Parhyale hawaiensis | reverse complement strand
TAGCCACCCCGCTGGTCACGGACTGCAGCATCACCTCTGCACAAGATGGGCGGCGTGCGTAACGTCGCCTGGACCTCGTCCGAAGTATCATCAAAGGTATCAAAGGTAATTATGACTCACCAAATGTGTTTAAACGGTACTGGAGGACAACCAATACGATATCTTCGTTCATTAGGGAGTAAGGTGGATACTGTAATGCTGATCCCAACTGGTAAGCTCCTCCATGTATGAACACCATCACTGGCAGAAGATTGCTTCGGTCACTGAACTAGAGATAATAAGCATTGAAGGGATTAGCGAATAAGCATTTGGCCATGGAGAAGAGTTTATTAGAAATTACTTTGAGCATAAATGGTAAAAGGTTGCTTCTCGTAACGATCGTCTAGCGCAGTAAGACTATCAGAAGAATGTCAATCACGTGCATGAGCTGAACGCTGTTCAGATGATGACAAGGACTAGGCGAGAATAGTCGTCGGAGTCTTTTGTCTGCAGAATATATTTACAAGGAGATACGCTAATATAATAAGCTTAAAAAGCGTGCTGCTAACGCTATATCTTATCGGTTCATACAAATTGACGCAGTGATCACTAGTCAAATTTTATTATCGTCATTTCAAGTATCCAAAGATTCGCCATGCTATCATTCCTGATAAGAGTATTTTATTTCTTTCCAAGCGGTGGTTTGGTCAATTAGTTACGTAAACAAACTGTCTGTATTGCAGTTTCAGGCTTCGTATATTGGGGCTAACAGTACAGGGCCGTTGTCCTAAGAAACATTAAATTGTTATTCCCTTCTTTGTACGAGAAGCGAGGATATGCTTTTATTGACAGACCTGTGTCATTGGAGAGAACACGTTGAGGTAAAGACAGTCTTCTGAACCCATGACATGGACATCTGCAGATCTCATGGAAGGATCCATACCAGCTTGTATGCAGACAGAGGCCGATTCGGCGGCATCTCGGACTCCATTCCAGTTGTTTGGTTCTTGAGGTGACTGGTGGGGGAAAATTTGAGTTGTATTTTTCACGGACAAAATCAATATTTTTTCTTGCATTCTGTACAGTAATTTCAATCACAGTTTTGCCTCGCTTGGAGACTTAAACCAATTTTATTCATATTTTCTTTCAAATCACTGGAACGAAGGGACAGAAACCGAGCCGCCACATCGAAGCATATTCACGGAACTGTACGTATATTCGAAGTCTGGTTAACTTCAAGAAATGTTTGAGTAACAAGAAGCCGAGGGCCAAAGAGATACTCCAGTGACGTCTGCAGTAAAAGTATCAAACAGCTCTGAAATTGTGATGCTTTCAAACCATATTTTTAAGGATAGCTAGCGAAAGAAAAAGGAATAAAAGTACCTTACTACATTATTGTGTTTTGGGGGATTCCTATGAAAGTCCTTAACAGAGAGTAATAATGACTTTCTATGCTGAGGAATAATTATCGTAGGAAGAGAAAGAACGAAAACATATTGTTATGGTCAACAGTTATTTGGTGCTTGGGTGACTGCCAGCAGAGAGAAGGAGAAATGATGAGTAGTAGTTGTCTTATCCAACTTTTTGTACTAAGATACAATGAAGAAAGCAAACGTAAATCGTCATTGATTTCTTTTTTTTGCAGTTTTGCATGACTACATATCTACCGTAACTGAAAAGCGTGAAGCGTTCCAAGTGTATAGGCTTAATGAATGTAGTTGACGAGAAAATTATACCTGGATACAATTTTTGAATCGAAAAAAAATTGCACTAAGACTGTAGCTAAATGCGTTCCACTTGTGGAGACTTTCTTCCGTGGTAAATGAACACTTGTACTACGGAAGGATGAAGCACATGAATAAGCGTATTCAGTATATAGGCAAGATACTTAAGATAATTAATTTGCACGCACCTGGAACCTGAGGTCGCCAACAGGCGGCTTGGCGAAGGGGATCCCCCGGAACGAGTAGAAGTCTTTGCCCTCAAAAGATTGCTCTTTGATGCCACGCAGCTGCCCCTGAGCTACGGTCACCAGCGTTGGGTCAAACGGAACTTCTGGGCCAGAGTCAGAGGCCTCCTGAGCATCCTCAGACATGATGGCTGTCGCCAGTAGACATGTGAGCAACAGGTGTAGCTGCATGTCCTCTAGAGTTTTCTTCTACTAAATAATTATATATGTTGGTTTTAGAACCAATGAAGAAGTTGATGCTTCAAGCTTAAACCCTATAGCGAAATAGAATTTTACAGTAATGAAGCTTGCATGTCAGTGCACGAGAAATCTGACAATCGCTTGCTCATTTGCATATGATGGTTGAACCGTGAAATTTCAGGTCGTTAACTGTACGTGTATGCTTAACCTTATCTAAATTAGGCTCTGTTACCTCGCTACAAATGCTTTTTTTTCCTGTAGGAATACTATAGAAATAACAACTTTTGTCACAAAGTAGCAAAGTCTGGCTAAATAATTCAACTGGTCGCTCAGTCGCTCAGACTAGGACAAGGTATTGTTACGCACTTCAACAGTCGTGTGCGGAGGTGATGCTGCATTCCGTGACCAACGGGAAGCCCATCAGCCAGTCATCTTTATGCTGCTGGCAACCTCTTACAGCTACTTTACCTGGCACTGTTAGCAAGTTTGAGTCCAGCAAATTTCTGAACTTGCAAGTTCCAGTGCTAGTGGCGTTTCGAATATGATGGAATATTTTATTGAGCAGCTCCGTACCTCAAATGGTGCATGTGTTCGAATACGTATATTTTTGGACCTGCGTCCTCGCTATCTCTCAACAAGGCTCGTAAATCACAAGTGCGACCAGTACTTTCCCAGTGTCTACAACATAGTAATTCTTTTGAGATTATTAGTAACATACATGACTGTGAAGCCCTCGTATCTCAGTTGAAATGTGTACATTTGAAGATTGGTAAGTCTTTTAAGATAGTTTAATTCTTGCATGCTTCGTGCTATAGGTGCAGCTCAATGATCTCTGGATTGCCTGGAAGCATTAACTTGGTATCTATAGAGCTCAGTAGTACTCTATGCCAGGTAAACAGTTCCACTACGGTATCTGGCACAAAGTGAGTATTATTCTTAACCCTCGCAACAAGAAGGTTCGAAGCACTCATCCGCCCCCTTTCTTCTCTACGGTTACAATTCTATAGCATCCGAGTACTAAGCGTGCTATTACCGCAAGCGGTAGGATGCACTAGTATTGCTGTATGTATTCCTGCATAAAACATAATTTCGAGACAGTTTTCAGCAGGCGAGTTCCTGCGCTTGGCTAGTTGAGTCAGCCTTATTAGGTGTCTGGGTGGCACTCTCGTCGTTCGCGACGATTTTGCCTTCAAGTAAGCTTTCTTGCCTCGTCACCACTAAAATAAACACTACCTAGCCTAACCTAACCTTCTACCCTAACCTAACCTTACCCAACATAACCCAACTTAGCCTAACCTTACCTAACCTTGCCTAATCTAACGCAACCTAACCTAATTTTACCTAACCTAACCTAACTTGAGTTAATCTAACTTTATCTGCGATACAGCGAGCAGGGCAGCACACGAACTTGAACGCCCCCTGCGCGCACACGATGCGCGTACACAAACACGCACACAAAGTCATCGTGAACGACAAGAGTGTGTCCGGGTGGCACTGACATCAAACTCGCCATTCTGTGTGCGCTCATCACTGTGCGTGCGTTCAAGTAAGCTTTCTTGCCACGCAACAACCACCAGAAGCACTACAATAAGCGCTACCTAACCTAACCTAGCCTAACCTAACCTTATCTAACTTAATCTTACCTAACCTAAAATAACCTTACCTAACCTAACCTTACCGAACCTAACCTTACCTAACCTAACTTAGCCTTATCTAACCTAACCTTAACTAAGTTAACCTAGCCTGACCTAATCTGCGATACAGCGAGCAGGCACAGCACACGAAATTGAACACCGCCCACACGTACACCGACGCCGGTACACAAACGTACAAAGCCATTGGCGAGTTTGATGCCTGTGCGTCCGGGTGGCACAAGCGTCAAACTCACCATGCGCTATGTGCGTTTGCGACAACTGGGTGTACGCGTATCGGTGTGCGTGCGGGCGTTCAAGTTCGTGTGCTGTGTTGCTCGCTGTATCGCAGATTAGGTTAGGTTAGGTAAGGTTAGGTTACCTGAGGTTAGGTAAGGTTAGGTTACCTGAGGTTAGGTAAGGTTAGGTTACCTGAGGTTAGGTAAGGTTAGGTAGTAATTATTGTAATGCTTATGGTGGTTGTGACGCAGCAAGAAAGCTTACTTGAACGCACGCACAGTGATGAACGTACACAAAATGGCGAGTTTGACGCCAGTGCATCCGGGTGCTTCGACGGCGGTATTGACCCTAATCTGAAATGGGAACGGCCAAGGGGTCTCTGGTCGTCGCTTGAGAACCTTCCTTCGCTAGCGCCATAGCTCTTGAGAATTTATGGTTTCCTGCAGCCGTGTATTCTTCTGGGACCAGTTTTGACTCATACGGTATCTGCAGCACGAACCAGTGAGGGTTAGTTTCCTATTTGGGGTATATATAGGGAGATTCGGTAACAGTATTCCTTGGTTAACCTGGCCAAATGCTGTAAAAATTTTAATAAACTACGTCCACATTTTTCCTTGGCATTGTAAAATCATAATGCTTTATCAGTGGTGAGGTAGTAGATTGCTTTTGTCGCAATTCATATAGATCCGGTGTAAGTAGGTTAATTTTTTTCTGAATGCTGTGCTAAGAGTTACTACTTTAGGTGTTTCCGCAACATTAACGTTTTCACTTCAAGGTTTGTTGCCTGGATCTAAGCTATCTCCGGCCTTTGAGACAGATGTTATGATTGCAAGTTTGTAGAAGATCAGAATTTCCTTCTCATCCACGTAATTTCAATATAAAGAACAGGGATCAAAAAAGCCTAGTTTGTATATTTTAAATATTTCCAGGCGTATCATCTGGTGCCTTTGCGTCGTTGCTGATAGATTCGTCGATTGTTAGATCGATGCCGAGACTGGTGAATTTAAAAGTCGTTATTTTAGGTTGATTCTATTTGTTGCATGACGTAATTACTAATTTTGCTACCTGAAACTTTTTCATAGTGGCAACTCAGTATTTTGCACATTTTTTGGTCACTATCGTCAATAAAACCTACACCTGTCGTCCTTCGCAAGTGACCCAAGTCTAGCTTTAACTGAAGGCACAGACAATAAAAATATACGATATTCCATTTTATTTTCTTGATGGCTTGCAGTTTTTTTTTTTTTTTTGTCTAATCTGAAGTTCTAAGCTCCTCTAGCTTCTGTAAGCAGCCACATTACCGTTGCAATATTAGTGCGCTTTGCTGACAATAATATAACGTTTTTTTTGTTTTGCAAATAGTCCTGTTACAATTCCAGAAGTAATTATGCTGGTCATAAACTTGAAATTCCTTCATTTTAACGATTGTCACCAGTACTAATTAGTGGTGAGGCGCATGTGTGCCTCAATGCAAGTACCTACAATTGCGACATTAGATCTCCTCCAAGCAGGGCCACAACGAGTCCGACATCACCATGCGGCTAAAGGTCAGCCGGATGACCATCCACAATCGGAGATAGGTACCGGAAGTTGACGAACTCAATTTAAGTTTACTGAGTGTGTACAACCGAGCAACGCGCCTCCTAATGATTGGCCCTTAATTTTTTATGGCCAGCTTTCTCGACAGTTTCGACATATTTCTCATTTCAGTCAACCCACCTGACGGCCTAAGAAAATTATTATTACTATAACTCTATTCCATCTGCCTCTTTTTGGGTGAAAGACAACAAAATTCATCGCCGTCATTTATGATGGGTAGCTAATTCTAGTTTTTTGGCATTGGTCACATCTTAGTCAATCCACCTCACTCCTTACAATATATATATATATATATGATCATCGCTCAACTCCTTCTTCCTCTTTTGGGTGGAGTTACAGATTCAACGCCGTCATTTTTTTTTTTTTTTGTTGGCCAGCTAATTCAAAATTTCTGCCATTTTGAATCTCAGTCAACCCGCCTAACTGCCTAGACAAAAATCATTATTGTGACTCAATTCCTGCCTCGTTTTGGGTGGGCAGACAACAAAATTCATCGCCCTCATTTTTTATGTCCAGCTAGTCCTAGTTTTCTGGCATGGGTCACATCTAGGTCAACCCACCAGACTCTCTGCAAAAAATCATGAACATTGCTCAAGTCCTCCTAGCACTTTTTGGGTGGGCAGACAAATA
Organism: Parhyale hawaiensis; assembly: GCA_001587735.2. NCBI lineage: Eukaryota > Metazoa > Arthropoda > Malacostraca > Amphipoda > Hyalidae > Parhyale > Parhyale hawaiensis. The sequence goes on along the minus strand of LQNS02278171.1, from coordinate 18,739,277 downwards.
TACATATACTTGAATCTTCAAGGAAAACGTTACCACCTGCCTCACTTCCTTCGGAGGGGGGGGGGGGAATATGAATTGTATCAAGAATTTTGCAATGCCCTGCGTTTTGCGCGTTTCATAAGCAGTCCTTCATGAAATTTGTGGTGCCTTCTCATTCGAATTTTTCTCTTTGCTGGAGTAAGAGACTTGATGCACTTTTCGAATAAAAGTTTTTCGAAACACCTCATTCATGCTGTCGCTTCAAATGCATTACATATCATTTAAATTGCGTCCCATGTAACTGTTTTCAATTCAACACTGAGGCCGCGCCAGTTTATCTCTTAATGCTTATCATATGCACTTTTAGGTCTTCTCTTTTGTATGACAATTTATATGAACTTCAGTTGGCCTGCTAAGTTCTATTTCAGCGGGTCTACAATGAGACAATGCAGTAACACGGATGTTGAGTTGAAAGTCCTACTCAGTTGTGTGTTATTCACAAAGAATAGATCTAAAACGTTTTCTTTTTTCGCTGGAGAAGAATTCATTTTAACTAGTGAAAAGTCATTCCTTCACTCGCAACGCAGTTATAGTACTTTCCTCAACGCGCTTATATACTCTATATATTTATTGGCCGATAACCAACCATTGCTTCAGAGAAATGAAAATATTCTGACTAGGCAACCTGCTGATTTATGAAAATATGAGAAAGACAACGCTAATAGAGGAACTTATTGAAGCTTATATGCAACAGATGCAGTTCAACAAGTACTCTCTCATAGCCTGACGACCAATAATTGCAAAGGATACACATAAATGATTCTAGAGACAATAGCAGGTTATTCTTTACCTGTTCACTCAGTTACCTTACCATGCGGATTCATTCATTTCATCGCACTTATTTCCTAAATATTTTTTCAACTGATATCGTGGATGGGGCAATGCTGATGGCTCTGGTAGCAACTCCTAGAAAATTACGGTATCAAAAGTTTCTAAATCAGCAAATATTATATTTTAATTCTGTCAAGTTCGATAGCCGTTATGAAACGTAACAGCGAAGTCAGTATACAGAGTTGTTCGTGTACTGTGGCCCTACGATGGTCAGAGGGGCAACTGAGTCTGTATTAGATTTCATAGCTCAAGTAACACCGGGCGATATGCTATCAATATTCTTATCACAGGGGCTGTGATATGCACGCATATTCTGTCCAGATGTATGACTGAATTTTGATATTCATAGTTTATACTAGTGAAGTGTATGCATAGTCATCATATTTTATGTAAGACATCAAAATTCAGTCATACAATTGGACAGAATATGCGTGCATATTTTGCGAAGTCACAACCTTAGTAATCACTTTTAGAACACGAAGTACCAGTGCTACGAGGTGCTACCCAAAAACTTTCCGGAATATCTGTGTAACTCGAGAAGTATAGGAAAGACAGTGCCACGAGATGCAACCAGATTGAACAGCGGACTTAAATATTCTTTGCGAATCGGTGCGGCAAGCGGTTTTGTGCAAAGTGGTTGCATATAGTTTTCATTGCACAATTTCCCACTGTCCTCAGTTTTGCGGTGCGGGAAATTTAAGGCATGGGATTTTTCAGTACAACGAGTGTGCAGACAATTTGACTGAACTCAGGAAAACCGCTCACAAATTCATCAGCGTTTAAGGCACATTTGCCCTGTGAATCCAAGATCCCTCTTTGAAAATAAGAGACAGCTTTCTGTGCACTACGGAAATAAAGTGTAGTACCCGTGTTGTAAGGTCTGTTTTGCCCTTACATTGTGCTAGGAGCGTTCAGCTATACTGGTTCAGCACAAAACTATAAGGAGCAATGAATAACACTAGGTAAGCTGACGAGTCCCTTTGGATTTCCATAAATTATAAACGGCACAAAGTGTTACAAAGGTCACTGTGGCTAGCTGACACAAGTTTCAAACATTGTAGGTAGATGTCTGCAATAAATAGTTCCATTAAAAATCTGTGAATATATAAACCTACAATGCTGCTAAATATAATTTCCAGAATTTAGTTAGCTTGCGGTAAACAAAGGTTAACCTTGTCCTGCCCGGGCAGAGCTACACCACCACTAGAGCTCCCTTCCCAAGGAATACACTAGGAGTAGGAACCCCAGTAGCAGAACGACACAGCCCGAGCAAAACTGTGCTAACCTGGCAAATTAGAACTAATCAAGATCAAGAACTAGTTAAGAAAGTGATGAAAATTTCCTAGAATTAATTCATAATTCAGATCTGGCGGACTTCTATGGAACGAACTCTAAGCTAATGAACAAAGAATTGAGGCAGTTTCAAGTTAAAAATAAATCTGCCAGAATTTAAAATATGACGAACAAATTCACCGATTACCCCACAACCCTTAAGCACAAAGATCAAGTAAGGAGTGGCGCGTCTAACCGCTGCCACGTCGCTGTGCTATATCCATAATAGTATGGAACGCTTATGTAGTTGCGGTAACACGTGTGATTCAAAGCACGTCAAGGCACTTCTCTCAATACTTTTTTTAGTGTAGAGACATCTCCTGTGCACCCAGGAGATCGAAGGGTCAATGAATTTGCTAAAAAAGGGAATTACCCAACTGCCGAACTAACTCTATTTCCGAACAAACAGCTATTATTGATAGGGTTATTACACAAACCAATCAAATAATAGCTGTTTGTTCAGAAATAGAGTTAGTTCGGAAATAGAGTAATTCCCCTAGCCCCTAAAGCTCTTGGGGACCTTTTAATGACGTATAAAAATGATAATATAAGATAATATTCGCAATAAGATCGATTGTTTCTTAGAAAGTATAGTGGTCGACCAGTTACATCCACAATATAACAATACACAATTGTTGGTCGCTTGCTTGCTCTCTTGGTTGGTCCGTCTCTCTGTCACACTGTTGAAGAATTAAATAGGAAAAAATTAATCTGATGAAAAACAAGTTGAGATACCATAAAATTTCAGCCCGTAGAGTAACTTTGACAAATATAGCTTCTGAAATGTTGGTCAAAAATGGAAATACCGAACTTTCTGAATCTCGCTTCGCTTTGAAAACTAGCTCGGTACTTTTTGATATGACGATGATGATTCTTCTGCGCAGAGTAGAAGAAAGACGGTATCTTTGACTTTGATAAAGTTTTGATCATGTCGGGCATAAGCTATAACGCATTTGTTTTAGTTGGATTTCTTTGTAGGAGTTCGAGAGGCCCAGTTTTGGTTAGGGTTTTCATTCCTTTCGTGCATAGCCTAATCCATTTCGCTTATGCTTTCTTTAGCTGACTATTTTGGTTGCAGTTGAAACTTCACGCTGAGAAGACGCCCTTTTATATTCCACTCACATCGCAGCCGAATGTCTCTCCGAAAGGTCTACCTATCGGTTGGTATCTTTAAGCCCTAAGCATTCCACGGTGAATTCTTTTGATTGAACTATATTTTATTTAGTGCAGCTCAACGTTTGACCAATTCTAAACTGATATCCTCGCTTTATATTGCAGGAGGTTATTTTTTATTCTCGCAAAACTCATTGCAGTACAATTGAGTTTCAATAATGGAAGATCACGGCTGCAGGTATGAGACCTTTTTGTAGTGCAAAACCTATACTGGAAACCGGAACAATAAATGGCTTAATGGTAATATTATTGCCGTCATTTTTGATGACTGGGCTCCTAGCAATAAAATATTGTGCAGCTTATCTTCAATAAAATAACGAAACTTCGAAACCCTGATCATCCAAATTAGTTCTTTTCGTTTTTGCTCACTTGGATGCTCATTATGAAACCTAAAATTTGCTTCGTAGCAACATTTCTGATGCTTAAACTACTATAGTATCTAATATAATGAGAAAACAAATTTATTCATTCTAGAGCGCATGTAGCAACATCAATAACTGCCGCTGTGCTTTTTTTTTTTTTGAGGAGGAGGAGGACAGCTCAACTGATAATGACCCTGAGTACATGTCGTCGGTAACCTTGAGCTGAGTATGTCCAATAAATATCTCATGCCAGTTCGTCTGGTAAAGTACGTCGGTGTCTCGTAGATATGATACCTCAGAAGAGCAAGCACTACAAAATGAGCGGAAAAACATCCAGCCAGCGCCTTTTGTATCAGGCATGGACTAGCATAGCGAAGTCGTCGCTCTTTGGAATAATTACTGGTTCACACCATAGAGTTTTTTTATCCTATACGATACTAGATATGGGACTTTTTTTTTTATTGGGGGGGGGGGATTCCAATAAAAAAAACAACAAAAAATAAAAATAAGACATGTGATGCATTATGAAAACTCGTTCACTGCAAAAGTGAAGAGATATCCGAATCTGTACCAGTGATACTTGCTAGTAAATTAACTTGACGGCTGATACGTCAGCATGAGCTGTATTTTCTATTTTTAGTTGTATGGTCAGGGTGCAACGAAGCATTCAAATATTTTGTACTGCGGACGGGAAACAAACGGTTATAGTGCGGTTATAGCTGCCAATTTCGTTTCAATATTTCATGCAATATAGAGTGCCAGCGTTTTCAGAATAGACGGAGAAGAATTTGTGATGACTTTTCTTCATCGATTATACGCTCGTTTTCGTTACTAAAATGTTTCTGAAGGATAAGCTACAAAGGCTAACTGAAATTGTCACATGTCACACTATTTCCTTACTATGGTGTGCATCTTTTTAATATCATATAGTCAGCGAGTATCGATAATCTGCATCTTAAAAGCACTAATGAAGGTCAGCGAACAATATATATCAGTTTGGATAGTGGACTGCAAACTGGCTAAGTTGTTATATCCGGAGTGCAGCCAAAGCCTCGATTTCGGATGGCTGTGAGTCATTGCTACTACATTAAAATAAAGTAGATTTCCTTTACGCAATACCGGGAAAAGTTATAGTCGATACAAAAAGAGATGCAAAACTGTTTGCATACGTGCTTGGATTCCGGCACAACTCACGTAAGACACAGAAAATAGAAATAATATTGTATGAAGAGACAGTACGATATGAAGAGTGGCGTAGTTTTATTGAAGAAGCCCCAAGAGAATTTTGGTTGCCCTAGAAACTAAAATCGTAAGGCAGCTTCTGAGGCGGTTTATGATGCTGTTAAGGGATAACAACAATAACAACGCTAACTGTCTCTTTGCAGTGCAATGACAACTTCGCTGTACCTATCAAGTGTGGAACTTTTGCAGTGCTGTGACAGGTAACTAGCAAAGGTACAACGGGTATAGATACTCTAATACAGTGGCAGTACCAAGCATTCACCGCAATTTTTGCAATACAAAGAAATCAGATGAGCAACAGAGGCTTAGAAAGTGGCTAACCTTCACATTACCGTGGCAGCCGTAAAACAAAAGTTCGCGCAGTGTCAGGACAATTTGAGCTAGAACGCCCAAGTGCGTAAGACCTTACGCCCGCGTTGAGACAAATTTCAAAGCCGTCTTTTTAATGGCCAGCTAACTCTAGAGATTTATCGTTTTTCACTACTAGGTCAACCAACCTGACTCCGTGCAAAAAATTGAAACATTACTGAACTCCTTTGGGTGGAGAGACAACTTTCAACGCTATCATTCTTAATGAGCAGCCAACTCTAAATTATTGGTATTTTTCATATCTCAGTCAACAACCCACCTGACCGCTTAAAAACTATTACTGTGATTTAACTCCTTCTACCTCATTTTTGTTTAGAGACGACAAAGATCATTGCCGTCATTTTTGATGGGCAGCTAATCCTAGTATTTTGGCCTTGGTCTCATCTAGATCAACCCGTCAGACTCCCTGTAAAAAATCTTGAACATTGATCAACTCCTTGTACCTCTTCTACGGAGACTGACAAATAAAAATATGCAAACTTAAATCTTCAACGAAAACATTATCTCTGGACATCGCTGTAGTAACACGGGCAACCTTGATGCAGTTCTGTCGCCCACAACCAGTTCCAGGACGCAACTATGGCAAAAGTTTAATCCGTGTTTATCTTTTCCTTGTAGGGCACAATAATAGTAATAACAACTTTGATGAAAAATCTTAAGCTTATACCGGTGACCAGGAGTGCAAGCAGACAAAAGTGTTAAAATGGCAACCAAAGTTCTGGGATTCATTACCAAACATTTTCATCACAAATCTAAGTACATAATCCTTCCTTTGTAGAAAGTGCTCCTGCACTTGCACTTGAAGTTTGCTGTTCAGTTCTTGTCACCAGATCAGTGCTATGACACAGATAAATTGGGAAGGATCCAATGCAGAGCAACAAATTAAATCTACGCTGAGAAAGTTACCATACGAGCGTCGCCTGTACGGGGCGCCCAACTCATCTCTATTGCGCAAAGTCGACTTAGGAGAGAACTAATAGAAACATTTTCGTACTTGAATGGCCTCAGCTTCCACGACGTGCCTACAACGGAACTTTGTGACAGAGACATTGATGACTGCCTCCGTAACGACTGCAGGCAAGAACGCAAATATCAAGCTCGAAGACCTACTATAAGCCAGTAGTTTTTCCAGTATTCTTCTCTCCGGAGTTGTCGGTGCATGGATATTCAACGCGTTTAAAAATCGTTCTGACAAATATTGGGAGCAGCACCTTCAACAGCTAAGAACTCCTGCTCCAGAAGTCATAAAATCTTAACGGTCTAATCCATTTTCTTTCATGCCTCATACAGTATATACAGTATATCAACCTTTGACAGTACACAACAAACAATAATAACTATTATCTTTGGAATAGCTCCATTACTATCTTGAGATCCATCTCTTTCTTTTAAATCAGCAACAGGTGTGAAGCAAAACTAATAGACGGATTAGTTGTTACATCAAGTAACAGTAGACTTATATAGAATAATATTTCTTCAGTTGGATTTTTAAAATTACTACATTTTTATGCTCCAGTAGATAAAAACAGTGATCTGCAGCGTCCAGGAGATAAATACAGGGAAAGTTGGTTAGTATATTTTCACACATAAAAATAGCAATCGAATGTGAGATAAGAGAATTTTCCTATGGTGATACAGTGGTATTATTATATTTAAACTGCACGCCCAGGCCACCACGGATATGCAATGAAACCCAAATGAAGCTCTATACAACGCCGGGAAGCCCAGACACTGTTAAAAAACGATCGAATGACCGTTATCAGCTGACTTAAATACCTGTAGATCCATACGGCCGAACACGAATCCGTGCAACAAATTCCAGGTTTTAACAGACCAGAGTAGAAAACACTGACTGACCTGGTAAGTTTGCCACCAAACAGTCTCCAGTGTAAATGGGTGGGCATCCTCCGCAGCTCAGAACAGCAACAATCAATGGTTTCTTTCATATTCCTAGTGATTAATATCTATTGCATCTTAAATGCGATACAATTACCGTTCATTTTATTATTGTTCTGGCCACATAGAGATAGTGATTTTCCGTACCTGCCTCCTGACCTTGACATTTTCTGCAGCCCTGTAACCATGCTCATGTGGGCAGATATATCTGCCGAAACCCTCATTTCTCATTGACTTAAAATGATTCTCTTGGAAATTCGCTCAACTGAAGTCCTCCAACGCACAAAATTCATGCAACCTTGGGCAAAACTTCCAAAGCAAAACGTCTCTAATGAAGCAAAACTTTCGTTCTCTTGAACAAATTCCTAGACTCGAAATAATCAGAAAGACCTTCCTCTTGAGCTCGCATGCTCCTAGCAATACCAAGCGTCACAAATAATTTATTTTGCTCAGTCTGTTTTGACAGGAACAAAATTGCTTGCCATTCAAAAAGCCATACCGGCAATCGGCGACCATTTCCACTGCAGTCATGGAAATTTAGCGGCACCTGCATCAGGCTGACACTTGCACTTTCCTTCAATAATTCACGCTATTCGGAAAAGGTGCAATTTTTTGGCCTACAATGAAGTCGAGGAGATGACGTACTAACTTATTCTTATTTTCCGAAGGTCGCGTAAATATTTCAATAATTTTATATATTTTTGGCTGAAAATATAGCTTCAGAGCTGACGAGATGGATTATTTCTACCCAGCAATGAAGCCTCAAAAACGACGCGATAATCTATATTTATTTCACTTGTCGCTGGTGGCGGCGAAAACTTCAAATTTGGTCTTGAAATAAAGCTGTAATTACGGAGAGAAAATATTGTTTTGCCAGAGCAGAGTAAATTGAACTCTTTTTTTCACCCTGCATTGGTGTTATGACTGCAGTTATTTCAATATTGTTGCAATAAAAGTACCTGGTGGACAGGAAATCTTATTTTATGATGGAATTAATACTTCATATAATGGAGTGAAATGGTGACTCAAAAACTGTAATTTTGTTTTAAAGCAAGCTTAAAAAGTTGAAAGGCGGCGGCGACAAGGAAGTGAATGATTCGGTATATTTACTCCAAAGTTATCCTTAAGCAACACAAGTAATTAAATATAAATTTAAAAGAATAACAAAACCTTCAGACAATTTTGGAAGATATCGATACTTGGGGCAGCTCATAATCCTATTCTACTCTTAGGTTGGAGTTTTGACGACAGCTCCTATCCTGTAACATCTCCATCACACCAATGGCTGATGGTCGCCCTTGCCGGTTTAGTCATCATCATCTTTGAGACTCGCTAATTGGGGCTTCAGTGACACGAGGATCTGTGTTCTCATGCACTGCAGAATCGACCAGGTTTTCCTTTGAGTGAAGTTCGTGCAAACAGGAGCCGGCGGAGACCTCTTCACTGTGATTGGAAAGCAATCTTTTGCGTTACAAGAGCAAACAGTGGAAACTGAGTTTCGCATAAGTCCGGCCATTATTTGCTTAGAAGAAGTAAGTGCGACACGTTTCTGACAAAGTTAAAGAAGTTCAGAGCAGCAGCCTGCTCTGCTTCGATGCATAAATTATTGACACAGGCTCAACTTTGCAGCAGCGGCTTGCGAAGATTAATGCCCAAAATGAAATGTTAGATGAGGGATATGGGGGTTCGAAAGCCCCAAAGGCGAGCTTAATAATGTATTTCATCTCAATCCTTATTTAGAAACACGTGTACTTCGAAAATAATGGAGAAATGCCAAATTGATCAGTCATATCTAAATGGGTGTCAAGACGAACGATGAGTGGCCTAAATTGGTCTATAAGAGAAAAACCCAATGTATGTGTGCTGAAATACAAACATTTTGGATCCAGATCGAAATTTTTATGCTATGACCCGCACAATATGAGTATACTTTTGTGCTCGGCCGTCTAAATGACCTTATCTAATGAGTGTTGCTTTGTTAGTTGTTACTTAGAGGCTCGCATTTCGACCCTTGGCGTTCATCAAAGGAATTTTCCACCAGGGTAGCAGAGGAGGCCGATACATTTTTGCCGTCATTTCTTGACGCCCGGTTCCTCTGGTCTTTGATAAAATCCCTAAATTTCCAATTGAGCATTTCTCATTTGAATAATTCAAGTATCGAGTGTTCCCCATTTTCTTTTTTAGAAATGGACATCAAGTTCTACCAAATGGTGCAAATTATGCTGAAGATGAGCAATCTGGATTCCTTAAGTTTGGAATTAAAGTCGAGTCTGCGATTGATTGATTGATTCCATGCTTTCATCTCATTCTTATGAATGAGAAACTTCAGCGAGGCTTTAAAGAGATCCCATTATTGACTGCAGAATAGTTGGTAAGTCAATGTGCTTGGTACTTTGTTGGAGAGGCAGGCTTTGAAAACATAATTTCATCGCATTTAAAGCATGTGTGAAAGCAGCCAGAGTTCATAAATATAACTTTTAACACCCGATGAGCCACGGTTTGAAGAGTTAATTCGAAACTTGGTAATTTTGTTATTGAAGGTACTAGGGTGTGAAAACTTCCTTTGCAGTTCATTTAATTTGATAAGTAACCCAACGAAGGAAAATTTGCCTTGCAACTCTACTGATTTGTGTTTAAAGTAATCAGTGCTTGGAAATTGATCTTGCGGTACAGTTAAGTTGATCATGCAGCAAGCTTTGTCAAATGCTTTTCTTTCAGTTAGTTTGCTTTATATGTTCTTAAAGTAACCAATGTTTGCGATGTTCGTACAGCTCATTCACTGGGTGCAGAGTACCAATGTTTGTAGAAATGCTTTTCAACTCGCTCATTTTCCTAACAAAACAGCTTCTGGTTAAAAGTGTTAGTTTTGACAGTAACAGAAGAATATTAATTAAGGGCAGGTTCGCTTGGGTCGTCAGAGTCGATCTAAGCCAAGATCACTCGACTTGACTTTTCCTGCACTGGTGATAAGAATTCGGGCTTTGTTAATTTCAAAAGAGTTACATCCGCTAAAAACAGCCCGATGATGTTGAGCAGACTGGAATCTCCATTTTACGGAGTGAGACTAAGTTTATGGAAGTGTCACCGGTAACTGGTTCAGAGTCAACGCTGGAAACGTGAATCACCAAGTCGAAACCAGGGCACCTGTCTAAAGATTCAGGCAAGTTAAGCCTCTAATGCGTAAATTTGCTGCCCAATAGATCGCGCCTTAACAGATGTTTCGTCGGGTTTTGTCGCCGCGTGGATTATTTCCACTGGACGAATTTCTAAGGCTTTAAACGGATTTTGTTATGACTTTAAAGAAAACAGAACTAAAAATGCCAATGGAAATTTCGAAGAATAGGTCATACTGAAGGCACAGAAAAAATTGTCATCCGTTTACGACAAGCTTTCATTTTCATTTAATTTCCCTCATTCGGTGCAATGAAAATCGTTGTTCGTTCTTTACAGTTTTTTTTCAAAAATCTACCTACCGTAAGACGAAAATTGTCCCCCGTTCGTTACAAGCTTCTTAGTTTTTCAAAACTCTTTTTTAAACAACGAAATTAAAAACTAGCCACCTTGAAGCTATACAATCCCTCATATGAATTACAACAAAGGGCAAAATTTCAACATCACAAATTACAGAGCGTAAGTTATAATGTAATTAGAAGTACTTACAGCAAACACAAAACGTCCAGGTATTTTTCACGACCAACTCTGCTGCATGAATTACATTAACTTGAAAGGTTGTGGGACACATCGCCCGCTTTGTGATATTTAAGCAAATACATATTCTACGAAGAGCTCGGACATAATTCAGCCATTGCCCGGCCCTCGAAAAATTTATGTTGCCGTGAATTTTAGGGCGCCATGTAGAGACTTTGCGAGAGATGCTCTCGCTACTGTGTACATACCTCAGGGTGCACCTTACCTCAGGGTGCACCATACCTCAGGGTGCACCATACTTTAGGGTGCACCATACTTTAGGGTGCACCATACCTCAGGGTGCACCATAATTTAGGGTGCACCATACTTTAGGGTGCACCATACCTCAGGGTGCACCATAATTTAGGGTGCACCATACCTTAGGGTGCCATGTCCAGGCCTGGAGGGCATTCTTTTAATACTCTGCACAGGCTTGTGGGTGTACCGTAGTAGCATCAAAGGTTCGGTATTGTCCACTATGCAACAAACCGCAATATGCTCGTTGCTTGCTCTCTCCCTTTCTTGGTTGGCTGGTTGGTCCTTCCCTCCTGTACGATGTGAAGCATTTGCAGAAGAGACAATAATTCATCTACTGCAAATAACATGATAAGATGGCAGGCAATTCGTGTCCTATAAGTTACAATAGATCATACTGCTTCTGGAATATGCCCGGCTCGGCTAGAAAATAGTTATAGTCCTACCATTTTATCAAGGCAGTTCGGTCGTGGTCAACTTCCTCTATAGCGGTGCCGAGTCTATGGGTATTTCTGAGACTTCTCTACGCAATGATACAGGTAGTGGGCCTGGCTAAGATATGGGCCGAACAAAATCTCAGAAATGCCCATAGAACTGGCAAGGCTATAGAGGAATTTGTCGACGACCGAATTTCCTCGATAAAATGGTTAGACTATAGATACTATTTGTTATCGTGCGTCTTAGTGCGGTACGCGAGAGGCTGGAGTTTTCGATTCAGTCGTGAATAATTCAGTTTGCTTATGTGTTCCGTAGCTAAATTTCTTCTTGACAGTTGAAACTTCACGCTGAGCAGAAGCCAAAACATTTTCTATTCTTAATGCAGTCAAATTTTTATCAGATAATTCCACTGTCGGTATGCAAGGACAATGAAAATTTGGCATTTCCGGTGAAATCAATTCGGTGAACTGTATTTTCTTAGCCCTGCTCGATTTTCGATCTTTTCAAAACTTTTACCTGCGAGAGGGAAATTTTACCCTCACAAACTTATGTCACAACTCTCATTAGTTTAATAAAAGATCGCGTCCACAGGTACGAGGCATATTTTGCAGAAAAACCTGTACCGCAAGCCAGAATTACAAAAAGCCTAATTACATAATTATTGCAGGCTTTTTTGACGGTTGGTTCCTTAAGCATATTATGAACTGTAACCTGGGGCGTTTGAAAATTTTGTGTCACAAACACATTGTTCTATAAGTATGTCTCAGACCCGTTTCATGCACACGATATGTGAAAAGATGTTCTAAACAATATGTTCTAGAACATAAACTAAATATACCTCCAATGACGTGCCAGCAGCATAGCAGCTAAATTTACACTGACTTCTATTGTTTTCTGCCGAGACCTCATCAGTGTTGTTGTTGGTTGCCATCGTCAGGGTCCACCACTGCATGCTTGGAGAGGAGGCTCCGGAGGGGGCCTAGGCAGAGGGAGAAGAAAGTCGAAGAGAGGAAGAGAAGCGAGGAAACCCGCAGCCCCTAGTGGGTCCAGCCAGAGACCGCTCACCGAATGATCAGTTGGGTGACTAGAGCACGAGCATAGATGACAAACTGTTCGTCCAGTCTGCACTTGACAGGAGAGATCATCGATCCGACCCACTCGGAACTTATACTCCGCAAAGACCAAGCAGTAGCCAGAGCGTAGCTGGGAGAAGGTAGTTCGAAAGAATCTGGGGAGCAGAGACTCCTCCGCACAGAGAGGCTGGCATTGATAGCCCAGAACCCTGCTAGGGGCAAATGCAGCTGCTGCCGTTGGGACAGCAGAGGGGTGTAAGGCACTAAGGGCAGCGCAGTACTGCTCGGGAGGGAGAATCCCATCTGTAAGAAGGGGAGCAATGTCTGTTTCAAACTTTGATTAATGAGTGTGCCGAATGCGGCGAGTAACAGAGGAGGCCATGATAGTGCCGTGGGCAGGATGATGTACCCGCAATGCGCTGAGGAAATACTGTTCCGACAGCAACCGTAGACTGTCTCCAACTGGTAGGGTCGAGGTCTCTTGGTGGAGGTGACGACCCGAAGCCATGCGGTGGGATCCGGTGACTATGTGCACTGTGCAGGGCTGCATTCTGTACCGCCTGCAGGTTACTTACGGCGGTTCTAAAGACATTAGGGAACCAAACCGGGGCGGCGTAAAGCATGGCGCTTCTGTCGAGGGCCGATAAGTCAATAGTAAAGTCTCCTTCTGTTGTCCCCACCTAGCGCCGGCCAGCGCAGAAAAAGAAATTCGCACGGGGAGCAGCATCTGTCGCGAACATCATTTACGGGAGCAGCAAAAGTAAGGTGTGGGTCAAACACCACGCCCAATATTTTCGGGTTGTGCAGCAATCCACCTAATGAGGTTGTGAGGTAAGCCTGATTGCATGATCTTCGTTAGCAGTGGTGGTGGAAGACCGTATGAAAGGCCTTGGAGAAGTTCACTGTAAAAGCTATCGATGTTGGTTGAACCCTGGTACAATATGTTGGACTAGGGGAAGGAGGGCTGCAGTAGTCGACCGCATAGAGCAGAACACGTGTTGGGAGTCAGACACTTCCAAAGACTCCGCAAGAAGCGGAAGGAGAAGGCGCTCCAGGATCTTCACTGCCGGACAAAGCAGGGATATCGGACGGTGGGATTTACTGTCGGAGAGTAGTTTGCCAGGTTTAGGAATGGAGATAATGTTGGCTGCCTTCTAGCCGCTCGGCAGGTTAGCATGCACCAGGGAGAGATTGAATTGAGTGGGCAGGAACAGGAGACTGTGGAGAGCCAAGATACTTGAGTGTAGGGGTGGCAGTCCATCAGGGCCCACGGCCGAGGAGTTACTTGAGGCTCTGATGGTGGCACCTACTTGCTGAGAAGCAAAGAACTCCTGGTCATGGTCCAGAGGCAGCTTGCAGATACTTCTCTTCAGGGCCCCAATTCTTTTTTGAGCTCCTGGTCTAGGAGTGGGCGTGCGCCCATGAATTGTTTACAGAAACCGGTGGCTACTTCACGGACAGATGGCACCTGAGTGCCATCGAAGGTGATGGGCTGGTTAGGGGCGGCGGATTTAAGTTTGCTCAACAAGTTTCGGAGAGGATTCCACAGTCGGGAGGAATGAGATCTATGATCGCACCGTTTGACTGTGTCGATCCATGCTTTCGTGGCACAAACGGTCAAGGCATTCGTGGTGCGGCCTCTAAGATCTGAAAGGCTAGGGTGGCTGGGGTCTTAGGTTCGGAGCTCGTCACGCTCCTGAATCAGTGCCCTGGTCTCGTCCGAAAGGGCAGCAATGCAAGATCGTCTGCATCCTGGCGGGATGTAGCGCTTTGACCCCTTGAGAACAGTACTGCTAAAGAATTTCTCACCCTGCGCGCACGAGGATGGGGATGGCAGCTCCCAAAAGGTTCGTTCGGTGAGCTCCTTGAAGCTCTCCCGATCGGCCTTAACCCCCCTGTCCGGGGGATAGGGGGGAGGTGAGTTGAGAGGTGGTCAAGGAAGATCTTGATAGGTAGGTGGTCAGAACTTAGCTTAATGTAGGTTCACCACGAGGCCGTGGGAACCACGTGTCAACATTGATATGTTTGATAAATCAAGAGAAGACGGGCGTCCCATCGATGGAAGCTACGTAGAAGTGTTTTCATTCAGCAAACATAAAAGGGAGGAGCAGCGCGCTTCAAAAAAGTTTTCTCCCCTGGCCGTAGCTCTACCACCGTCCGCAGTGCAATACCAGCCGGGGTGGTGAGCATTCATATCGGCAAGGATAAAGAAATCATCCTCGACAGCAAATACAGATGAGAAGTCAGTCCTGCAATTCGGAGGGCACGATGAAGTGGGAGAATGCAAATGTTAATAACAACAAGAATTTTCTCCAGGAGGAGTCTAATACCCTGATGTTCCACGGTAGCGTCACCGGAGAACAGGCCAGAGGTGCCGTAGTTCCCATAAGAGATGGAAGGGAAAACCAGCAGAGCCAGACCGCCCCCTCTCCCTCCCCCCTCTCGCGTGAGTGATCTGCCCTAATTAGGTTGCAGTTCTGGAAGGTAGGCGAGGAAGCTTCGCTGGTAAGCTTTGTCTTTTGAATGGCCGCGACCAGGATCTGCTCTTTGGTGAGGGAGTCGTCTAGTTCGCTCCTGACGTGGCGAAGGCCATTGTAAGTAAGTTGTAAGAGGCGAACCAGGCCGCCCGCGCCCAAAATGGGGCCGGCGGCACAGGCCGGCTCGGAGTCAGTCGAAGTGGTCGGCTGACCCGAGATATAAACTGGACATGTCTTGTCTGGGGAGTAAGAAAAAGGTCTGGCAATCCCCGAGTAGCGCTTATGTACCCAGCGATTACAGCAGGCACAGAAAAACGCCCGCCCTCGAGGGACCTCGGCTGAGCAAACAGCACAAGGGCACGGACCCGGGTTGGGGTGCACGCCGCCACAAAGGAGAAGCAAGGAAACAAGCACGGTAGAGGAGGCACAGGCCAAGTTAAGAGGAGCAACTCCAGGTCAGCGGGAAAAGCCCCGAAAAGAAAAGGAAAACAAGTAAAGAAGAGCAGGCGAGAGGGGGACAAGGGAGGCGAGGAAGGACCCCTTAATGGAGGGGGTTGTGCCCTGTTTGGCCAATCCGGGCGCAGTCCATCGCCGAGCAGCCGGTACTCCTCTTGGTCCATCGGCGGCGGCTGTCCAGTCCAGATGTGGTCGGTCCACCACGTAGAGGCAGGGCCCGTCAGAGCCATAAACATCCCCTATTTAAGGCTGAAGGTGTAACAGTCGTGCTAACTAAGGAACGTGACAAGAATTAGTAGAATTATTGTAATGAGATGAATGTAATCGACAGTCAAGTATTTCATCAAGTTCATTGAAGAGGTTAACAAGTAACATTTGTACTAAAGTTCAAATGAGTTACTATAAGGCGTAATATATTATGAATACGGCGTGGATGAACATATGTAACACGTGGATGAGTTGCTAGACTGCTTGCATGAGCTGCTATAACGCATGGATGAGCTACCATATACCACGTGAATGAGGTGCGTTCTATAACGTACTATGTGGCGACGTGCCTGTGCCGCCGGCCCCATTTTGGGCGCGGGCGGCCTGGTTCGCCCCCTACAACTTACTTACAATGGCCTTCGCCACGTCAGGAGCGAACTAGACGACTCCTTCTCCAAAGAGCAGATCCTGGTCGCGACCATTCAAAAGACAAAGCTTACCAGCGAAGTTTCCTGCTTGCAGCGAGCTGCTATAACGCAAGGATGACCTACCATATACCACGTGATAGAGGTACGTACTATAACGTACTACTATGATGCGTTATTATAACGCATGGATGAGCTACCATATACCACGGAAATGAGATGGGTACTATAACGTACTTTTAAGATGCGTTATTATAATGCTTGGATGAGCTTCTATAACGCGTAAATCAATTGTTATAATAAATGGATGAGCTACTTGAACGCGTGACTGAATTACTGTAAAGTGCAAATGAGTTACTATAGCACTTGCGTGATTTTTTTTTAAGGTCAGTTGAGTAACTGCAATGCGGGAATCAGCTACTGTAGCGCCTTGATAAGTTTTAATAACGCATGGATGAGTAACAATAACGAATGGACGAATGCCTCATTTATATTGAAAATTGTAATGTTCTTCATTACCATAACTCGAAGGCCGAGCGACTCCTTGGTCAAGTTTTGCCTTTTTTTTTTGTTTCAGAAAATGCAAATACAGGCGGGCAAGCTCAAGAGACTCTCTCATTAATCAAAGGCGTGATTAAATTCAGACACTTTAGAAGTCGGTCATTACGTGCCTGGGTTCCCACGAGACGAATCAAACTGGCCATTAATTTGCGGCCGTGACGTATTTTATGAAACTTGGGAAAATTTTAAAAAGCGTAGCGCTTAGGCCCCTACTTGCTGGTGTTGAAATTATGAAGATTTTCATGAAGCAAAAAGAAAACGCCGGTTATCCTTTGTAAAACAAAATGACTGTTGATATCAGAGATTTTTCATAAAGGAGTAGACAATGAGTTTAGTTTTTAGTCATAAGAACTAATCTAATAAAGACATCCCTATCGATATTTGTAAAACTTTAAAAAAAAAGCCAGCGATTCTTCTCCCAATTAGATGAAAATTATTAAACGCCTTTCTCAGAGAAGAATTTTTAATAAAAGAGCAGTATTGTCCCATATAACACTAAAGTACTGAGATGTTATCTGGTATAGTTTTTAGATCACTGAGATTAATACACTTTCAAATACTGTAGACCACACAGTGTCGCTCGGCAGTGTGGACAAGGTTATTTGTATAATAAAACTGTATAAAGTACTTCAAATTCCTCAGATAAATTAAAAGAATTAACCGTTTGTGTTTTGCAGTCATCTTCTGTATTTTAGTGTATCTTTTGCGCACTCCAAATTTTTGGCTCCTGCTGGAATTGAATTGTTTCTGCAGTTTCTGTCAACTAAATTAAAAAATTGAACAAAATTGCCGAAATTTTTTTCGGTGGCTGTTAGAGAAACTGATTGAATTACCAGTGAAAGAAACTGCGAGTTTTCACTGCTGACAAAAAAGTACTGATAGGGCTATCTAGGGGTATCCGTACGCTTAGTTTACTGACAATTAGGCTACGGACAATTATTGTTCTGTGGTCATTTCGCCCACCGGATAATTATCTTACGGAAAATGTAGCAAAAGTGACAGTTTCGTCTGCAGAATATTTTTGCACCCCGAACATAAAAACGTTGTCTGCCTATTGGTTGGTCACAATTTAATCAGTAAGGAAAAGTATTTAACAAGTCACTGCGTATCCACGATTGCACAGACAACTTCAATTATTGATAAGTACAGTATGTTCATTAGGAGAATGTTAACGAAAACATATATATATATAAAATAGTAGGATGAACAAGATAACTAGTAAGCGCTGTATGAACGATTACATGAATTAGAATTAACGAGAATATAATTATTTAGAAATGAAAAGAGATAACCACTAAACGCAGTATACGAATAATCACAGGAATTATGATTGGGCGTACATATTATGGAGTGAGAAACGAAAATAATCACAAGAAGAAAGTTAAGCTAACGCGAATACAAACTATAAAAGATAGCTTAATAACAGCTAATCTATAATTCTTCTATCGTAGTTGCATTCGAGTAATCATTTATGACTGTTTCAAACAATTGCTTTTGAACACCTTGCACTATATACCTCGAGACACGGTCAGTAGCAAAATATTGGTATTGATACCTGTAGATAGTATGTAGCGAAAAGAGCTCAAGATGTTGCGATAACAAAATCTCCATGTAAGGAGCTCATTATGTAATGTTCTTGCTATCATATCAACTGCCAGGCAGTCGGAGGAAAGGTCTGGCACCAGATAGGCCGAGATATGGTTTATGTGTACAGCGTGAACAACAGTGTAGTTGAGTGATGGCGTTGCCTACAGTTCTGTATAATGGCCGCAGTAACTTGAAAGACGCCACCGACTGACACGCAGAAGCCATGTTGAGCTAAGCGCATTAGCTTTTTTTGATCCGGAACTCTTGTCAGGACCTTCTGTTCTGCCATTTTGGACCGAGTGCTTGGCAATTAGCCTAAATATATTACTCTTGGGACTGCCAAAAACCCAATCTTTCTCCCCAGAAGAGAAATTTTGGCTTGCTCAAGAGTATTGGGTTTGCTGCGAACACTTGCAACACAATTAAAAACGGTGAAACTAATACTCCTATCTGAAGACCTTGGACAAGTTAAAGACGATGAACTTAGCTTAACTCACCCTCGACGCACCAATCGATTGCACTTTCAGAATAGAGCCGTGGTAGTTGCTTTTAAAGCAGTCAAGTCGTGATCTCTTGAAAGAAGTGGGATGTTCAGAGTCACGTGTTGTTCATCCTGTCTTGCATTCTCATGTGTGGTTTATGTCGTGTGCAGTCATGACTCATGAGCAATTTATCTTGAGAGTTGAGAAGCTGCCATTTCCTTAAAAAGCGATCATATTTAGTCTACTTTGTAACCAATCAAGTCGTTTGATTAGTCGAGTGTATATGCTCTAGAGTGTAGCCTTGTGTTTTTTCTTAAACCACATCAAATGCATACCAATATAATTCTATAATATCATAGATAAAAAAGAGTGTTGGTCAGTGGTGCGTGAAGGATAGGAAGTGTTATATATCAACACTTGTATATCACTGTTTGCAGACTTTGTATTTCTTGCCTGGGAATCTTTTGCATTAATACGCAGCTTTACATAATTGTATCCCTGTGTTGTATCAGATCCCCAATATAAAAATACGTTCTCATCGAAGAGAGCAATTAATTCGACGCTGATAGCCAGGTGAAGCCCAAGAGCTCAATAATTAAGCACAAACAAACTAGTTAATGAAGCACACGGCGGCTCCCTGAAGGGAAATTCACTTTAAAAGTTTTATGATCGAGTAAAGCTCGATTAATTATTCTTGCGAATATAACTAAGGTATTGGATCAATCAAAAAGGTTGAAAGAAAACAGCAATTTTCAGTGCTTAGTTATTATGTCCACTGGAATTGAGAAAAAGAGTTAAGTGCATATAAAACCGTATTCATCGTTACCTCCGCCAAGGAGGTTATCTTTTCGTCGGGTTTGTCTCTCAGTCTGTTGTCTCTTTGTTATTCTGTTTGTTTGGCTGTCACCAAAATAACTCAAAAAGTTATGAACCGATTGGACGAAATTTGCAGGGATTGTTTAGTATGTTAGGGGAACAGATTATTAATTTTTGGTGAAGATCCGTCCATTGGTTTGTTTGTTTGTCTGCCTCCTTCTTCTCAATGGCGTAACTCAAAAAATTACGGACGGATTTCTATCAAATTTACATGAGTGGTTAGGTATATAACGAAGAGTTAATTAACAAAGAAATTTTTGTAACGCTCCAGTTGTTCGTTCGCTTGTCACTGTTTTTAATTTTATGCTTGTTCTACGGCGCTGCCCCCCCGCCCCCCGAGCCCGCAGGGCTCGGGGGGGCTATGCGGAAAAGAACTAGTAGAGTAGCGTCGAATCGAGTCTAGCCAGGCCGCGCGCGCGGCAGGCAGCATANCCCCAGAAGAGAAATTTTGGCTTGCTCAAGAGTATTGGGTTTGCTGCGAACACTTGCAACACAATTAAAAACGGTGAAACTAATACTCCTATCTGAAGACCTTGGACAAGTTAAAGACGATGAACTTAGCTTAACTCACCCTCGACGCATCAATCGATTGCACTTTCAGAATAGAGCCGTGGTAGTTGCTTTTCAAGCAGTCAAATCGTGATCTCTTGAAAGAAGTGAGATGTTCAGAGTCACGTGTTGTTCATCCTGTCGTGTAGTCTCATGTATGGTTTATATCGTGTGCAGTCATGGGTAATTTATCTTGAAAGTTGACAAGTCGTCATTTCCATAAAGAGCGATCATATTTAGTCTACTTTGAAACCAATCAAGTCGTTTGATTATTCAACTGCATGTGCTCTAGAGTGTAGTCTTGTTTCTTTTTCTTAAACCACATTTAATATTTACCAATATATATTCTATAATATCATAGATAAAAAAGAGTGTTGATCAGTGCGTGAAGGACAAGAAGTGTTATATATCATGAATAGTATATCACTGGTTGCAGACTTTGTATTTCTCGCCTGGGAATCTTTTGCATTAATACGCAGCTTTACATAATAGTTGTATCAGATCATTGATATAAAAATACGTTCGCATCGAAGAGAGCAATTAATTCGACACTGATAGCCATGTGAAGCCCAAGAGCTCAATAATTAAGCACAAACAAACTAGTTAATGAAGCACACGGCGGCTCCCAGACCGGAAATTCACTTTAAAAGTTTTATGATCGAGTAAAGCTCGATTAATTATTCATGCGAATATAACTAAAGTATTGGATCAATCAAAAAGGTTGAAAAAGCAGCAACTTTCAGTGCTAAGTTATTATGTCCACTGGAATTGAGAAAAAGAGTTAAGTGTATATGAAACCGTATTCATTATTATCTCCGCCAAGGAGGTTATGTTTTCGTCGGGTTTTATGTTTGTCGGTCTTTTTGTTATTCTCTCTATCTGGCTGTCATTAAGATAACTCAAAAAAGTCATGGACCAAATGGACGAAATTTACAGGGATTGTTTAGTATGTTAGGAGGAACAGATGATTGACTTTTGGTGAAGGTCCGTAGAACCGTTTGTTTGTTTGTCTGTTTAATTTTTCTCAATGCCATTACTAAAAAATATGAACGGATTGTTATTAAATTTACAAGAGTGGTTAGGTTTATAACAAAGAGTAAATGAAGAAATTCTTGTTATGATCCGCTTGTTCGTTTGCTTATCACAGTTTTTAATTTTATGCTTGTTTGCACAATAACGCAAAAAATAATGAATGGATCTTTATGAAATTGATAGGAGTTGTTAGTTAGGTGTTAGTAATGTTTAACTCATGTTTGTCATAATGCTTGTTAGCAGCATAACTAAAAAGTTATCAATGGATTTTCAAGAAAAGTTCACAAACTGTTTTTACTATCAAAAGCCACGAGCCAACATGAATTTTTCATCACCGTTGCCTCGCTTGGTGGAGGTATGCGCTCTCAGAATGCTCTAGTTATCGTATAAGACGGCGCTCATAATGAAAAGCCTTTCTTTGAAAGAAGTCTATCTCGATTCGATGAAAATTTCGTTATCCGAAGCACGCTGAAAATATCCGTAGATTTCCCGAGTATTTAATTCAAATGTGTTGAAGTACCCCGCATAGTTCACTGATGCATAAATTTTCTCCCTTAGGTATCGTCCCACGATAGTGTACGCTTTCCTACAATGTGAAAATCTAGCCACAAGACAATGCATTTCGGTGTTTTGAACTTATTAAGTGTATAGCATGGTTATTGGGAACACTTAAACTTCTGTGTTGCTTCCATCAGCGTTCTCAACGTTTCAGTAGCAATGTAGCAAATTCGAAGTTAGATTCATTTTGTTAATTGCTTCATGTTACTAAAACGTACTTCTCCTTATGTTTTCAGTGTACTGATGATGAATTCATTGAAGTCCGAAAGACTTGCTAAAACGTTTATATAATAATAACGACGTTGGTTTTACTTTTTATTCTTCCAGTGAGATTTCCTAGTAATCACTCGTGTATCAATTAAATTGGAATCAATGTTATCGCAGTTACATGTTTTCATTCAGCCGAAAACTATCCGAATATAGCAATAAATTAGCAAGAATTTGTATTTTCAGCGAGCATTTCAGTCCATAGAAGTCCTAGACACGATGCAGCTGCACCTGTTGCGGACATGTCTGCTGGCGACAGCCATCGTGTCTGCGGACGCTCAAGAGGCCTCTGACTCTGGCCCAGAAGTTCCGTTTGACCCAACGCTGGTGACCGTAGCTCAGGGGCAGCTGCGTGGCATCAAAGAGCAATCTTTTGAGGGCAAAGAGTTCTACTCGTTCCGGGGGACTTCCTTCGCCAAGCCGCCTGTTGACAACCTCTGGTTTCAGTTTATATTACGCACGAGTGAGTCCCACCAGCGGCATGAGTATTACCTCTTATTTCCTAACGGGCTATCATTGGTCCTGTGTTTTCGAAAGGCAACTGATTTTCATGTCGGTATAATCTTGAAACATTCTTGTTCGTCAAAATGTTCGTCATTAGTCCACATTTCTTTATAGGCTTGCTTTAGTCTTTTTTTATGTGAAAGTTCATGAAATTTGGAGTTTCTGTCCGGACTTGGAATTTGTTTACATTTGCGTTCGGACTTGTGGCATTCACAAGTTTTCATACGAGCACCTCGTGTTCTTAGGTTTTTAATAAAGCTCTGCATAAGATAGTAGACCAATATTTATACACAGTATATTACTCAGTATATTTTTTTGTGTCTCTTACAGTACAAGAGCGCTTATTGTACAGCTGAATTAACCAATAGATTTAATTTTAAGTTTAATTAGAAAGTTAGTGGTTCTCAATGAGGCATGCAATCGTCGAACTGATGGAACTGGCAGTAATTAGAACTCGCGATTAAAAAATACGTGGCAACTGGAAGTTTCTCGGTTGGCCATCCGTGCAGATACTGAGTGAGGAAGACGTGAGGTGCTTCGCATTCACTGCCATCATCTTCACGGAAAAAAAGAAAGCGCTTAGCCTTTATAAATTAATTAAATTCATTTATCAGCACAGCACTAAGGTTGAAATTAATGAAATGGATGTAGGAAAAGAAATGTGCTAACACAGACACATTATTAGAGAGCTACTTTATTCCAAGTTTATATGTAAATTAATAAGGAAATTAATAACCTTAATAGATAACACGATGAAAACAATTTCTAAGCTCAGTCGTACGTAGCATTAGAGTAGCACTTCGTTACACTCAGTTAAGGGGGTAAATAATTATCAAGCAGTATTGGTATGAATCTCATCTGTATATAATGCTTACCATCGTATTCATAGATACTTGTATACTGCATTGATCTGTCTATATCTGCTTGCCGGAATTACCCAGAATTGGGCGGCATATGTCGGCTACTTGCACGTACACCCAGGTAAATGTGATCCGGAACCGGTGCCGGTAAATTCGTCTTACTCAATTCGTCAGAAACAAGTTTATCTAATGGTAAATTCGTCTCAGGAACAATTCATCTAATCGCAAATCGTCTAATGTGAAGTTCGTCTTGAGGACAAGTCGTTTAATCTGCATGAGAGGTTTGATAAAAGAAAACGTTTTCTAATTATACCTACTACTATTAACCAAGAGAAGCTACATTAAGTTTGTTAGTATTCAATAATACATAAAAGGTTAATACACCCTAGTCAACAAAGAGTCCACTAGAAGATTATAATAAGCTCGTGTTTATAAATGTATATATGAGAAACAATGTAAAATATCTAGGTTGGTTTAGCTTAGCCTGGATTAGGTTAGGTTAAATTAGTTTAGGTGAGGCTAGTTTAGGTGAAGTTAATTTAGGGTCGGTTAGCTTACTTTAGGTTAGTTTAGGCTTGGTTAGTTTAGGTTAGGTAAGCTTAGTTGGGGTTAGTTTAGGTTAGCTTAGATTAGGCTCCGTTAATTCAGGTTAGGTTGGTTTAGGTTAGGTTAGTCCATAGTTTAGGTTACTTCATATATACATTGATAAACACAAGCTTTTTTATAAAATATTAGTCGACTCTTTATTGACCAGGGTGTGTAGCCTTGTATTATTGAATACTTCCAAACTCACTGTAGCTTCTCTGGGTTAATATGTAGTAGTATATAGGAATAAAAAGAAAATGTTTTCTTTTATTAACTCCGCCAAGGAGGTTATGTTTTCGTCGTGTTTGTCTCTCTTGTTGTTTGTCTGTCTGTCACCAAGATAACTCAAAACGTTATTAACCGATTTGGATGAAATTTACAGAGATTGTTAGGTATGTTAAGAGGAACAGATGATTAACTTTTAGTGAAGATATGTCCATCCGTTTGCTTGTTTGTTTGCCTGCGTCATTTTTCTCGATGCCATAACTCAAAAAGTTATAGATGGATTTGGATAAAATTAACATGAGTTGCTAGGTATATAACAAAGAGTAAATGACCAAATATTGGTAATGGTCTGTTTGTTGGTTCGTTTGTCACTCTTTTTAATTTTATGCTTGTTAGCACATTAACTCAAAAATTAATGAATGGATCTTTATGAAATTTATAGGAGTTGTTAGTAATGGTAAAAGACATAAATGGTCAAATTTTGATGCCGATCGCTTGGTTTGTTTGTATGTTTGACTCATATTTGTCATAACGCTTGTGAACAGTATAACTCAAAAAGTTATGAACGGATTTTCAAAAAATTGAACAAGCTGTTATCAATATAAAAAGGAAGAAATGATTAGATGTTGAAGTTTATGCAAAGAACATTATGGTTTCAGAGCTAATTTGAATTTTTGCTACCGTTGCCTCACTTGGCGGAGGTATGCGCTCTCAGAGTGCTCTAGGTTGAACTCTAATGCAGATTAGACGACTTGTTTCTTTGGCGAAATTGATATTAGACGAATTGCGATTAGATGAATCGTTCTTTAGACGAATTTACCATTAGATAAACTTGTTTTAGACGAATTGAGTTAGACGAATTGAGTTAGACGAATTGAGTTAGACGAATTTGTTTTTAAGCGAATTATCCTAGATCCGAGCGGAACATCGATGAAAATAGGATAATGGTTCATATTCATATCACCGGAGATGAATAGGTTATTTGACAGTTGAATTATCCTGCATTGCCGACTGCCAATTTCTAAACTGATATTTCAAAAACTGTTGTTTGTAAGAGACAAAATAATAATAATAGTCCACTGGTTCAGGGGTTAATTATCTTTGGCATGGAGGTTATGTTTTCGTCGAGTTTGTGAATTTGTTTCTCTGTCTGTCTGTTCCACCAAGATAACTGACTGTCACCAAGATAACTGAGAAACAGATGACTAACTTTTAGTGAAGATTCGTTTATCTGTTTATTTGTTTCTTTGTTTGCCACTTTTCCCTAACACTATAACTCAAAAAGTTGTGGACGAATATTTATGAAATATTCATGAGTTGTTTAGTATATCACAAAGAGTTAATGAAAGAATGTCTATGACGATCTGTTTGTTCGTTTGGCTGCTTTTCTCTACGTTTGCTTCAATGTTCGTCAACAAATAACTCAAAGAGTTTTGAACTGATCTTTATGAAATTCACAGAAATTGTTATGAATGCTAAAAGACAAAAAGATCAAATTTTGATGAAGATTGGCTCGTGTGTTAGTGTGTTTGAGTAATGTTTGACAGAAGAATAACTCAGAAAGTTATTAACAGACATTCATGAAATTTGTAAGAATATTTGTTGTACGAAATATTGAAAGACACAAATGACCAAAGCTTAATGATGATCGGTTCGTGCGTTTGTGCGTTCGTCTAAAATTTGTAGGCCTTCTAGCGTTCTCTTAGAAAAGTTCTTTTTATGGTGCTTTAATATAATTTAGTATTGAATTGATGATTCTATTTATATCTCAACTCATGTATGAATGTCTGATGATAAATCATGAATTTGTTAGCAAATAATTAAGCTGCGGTACATTGCAGCTCAATTCTCCACTTATAACTCCTCGCTAGAGGTCTCCCTTTGTAGGGTTAATTCAGACTGAAAATAGATAAATTTATTCCAAGAGAAGAAATTGACCGTTGGTGCCTCGCATCACGCAATTACTAATGCATATCAGAACTTTATAACTACCGTACTAGCAAAGCAAATACATACAGAAATGAAGTCAAATACAGAATGACTTCAGTCCTCCTGCTGCTAAAATGGCCACAGCAAAGTCACATCCCCAAGATAGATTACCTTCGGACAAAGAATTCGTTGTCGAGACTCGATTCACTCTAAATTGTCAATCAATCATGCTCTGATGACAGCATTCTGGTGCTGCAATTGACAGTGCCGAATATTTCGTCAGTAGAGCTTCTGTTAATCCTGTGGAGTGATTTATGAGGGAGGAATTTGATGTTTTAGCCCTGAGGGCTTTGTTTTAACAACCGACCCTACTAAACAAAAGCCGGAAAATGCATAAGACTGATGGTGATTTATAAAGAAGAGTTCTAGTGAAGCATTGAAATGCTAAATACACCTAAAATGTCCAGTAATTCGTAGGACTTACTCTAATAATACGCTTTAAACAAGCGGTTTATAAAAAAAGACAGAAATTCGTCTTATAAGCACGTCGTAAGTCAGACAAAAAGCTTTGTTCGAACCGTTCTGAGAGACAAAGCTCCTCAAGATAAATGCAAATTGAGCATTCGGGGTCTGAGAACAGTATCTTTTACTCTGATGTAATTCATTGTA
>LQNS02278171.1:18666614-18691899 GCA_001587735.2 Parhyale hawaiensis | reverse complement strand
AACACGAGGATTTCTTAGTAGCAAAGAATTTTCTCCAGTTTGGGTTCTTCTTTGAACAGAACAACTTATCACTCGAGGAAAAACCTTCCGTGGCATGTGACATCATCGGGTATCGGTACTATATAATAATTCACGTCGTGTTTTTATTTATTTCTTTATGTATAACTTATTTATTTCGTTCCTGTCACGCCCTATTGTAATGAGATAGGAGAAAATTCAGGTGCCGAAGACGGTTTTTTGGATACGGGGGTGGGACTTGAGCGCTCCAGCTGAATGACCTGAGCTCGCGTGTGAGCTCGCTGAGTGACCTGTTCGTGTCTGGACATGTTCAGGTGCCAAAGACGGTATCTTGGATACGGGGGTCGCTCGAGGGGGCTCCAGGCCGAATACTGAATTTTCATTAACGAAGCCTCTGAACAGTAATAAGCACAGGAAATTGATGGGGTTTTCCTGAGGTGCTAATTTTCTACCGTCATTTATAAAGACGGCCCGGGCCACTCGTCGTGGATATAAAGCTCAGTATTCATCGGAGACAATATCGACAGCTCGCCCAGCCTCCCCCCCCCCAAGAAAAAAAGCATTACTTTTCAGCGAAGGAAGCCTTGGCACAACTCAGCCATAGCACGCATATATGCGAGATTCCCTAATTCAAGGTGGCACTTGCAGTGCATCCTACATAAGGACGTTAATAAGAAAATTATGATCAATAGAGACGGGTCATCACAAATTCTGCGCTGTCATTTTTGACAGCACCGACACTTCAGTTACATAAAAGCACATCTGTTTTGTGTCAGATCACTGATCTGAAAGTTTATTTTTTCGAAGCGAGCAATTAATTCCAGACTGATAATTATAGATAAGAGCAGTCCGAGAGCTCAATAATTAAGCACAGATAAATTAGTTAATGAAATGTACGGCAGTTCACTGAGGAGAAACTCACTTCAAAACTTTTATGGTAGAGTGAAGTTCGAATGACTATAATATCGCAAATATAATTATTGCTTCGAATGAAAAGGTTGAAGAGAGCAGAGATTTTTAAAGCTAAGTAATTG
This sequence comes from Parhyale hawaiensis, assembly GCA_001587735.2. Taxonomy (NCBI): domain Eukaryota; kingdom Metazoa; phylum Arthropoda; class Malacostraca; order Amphipoda; family Hyalidae; genus Parhyale; species Parhyale hawaiensis. Next base: position 18,690,847 of record LQNS02278171.1, on the reverse strand, counting down.
ACGCTAGGCAATGGAATGAAAATAAGTTAATTAAATAATTATTGAACCATATGCGTTATTATCGTTAGGGACGACTCTTACAGTAAAAAAAAACTTTTTTAGTCACTGCCTTCTCGAAAAGATACAAATTACACTTTCATAATGGTGCTGAAAAAGTCCGTAGCAATTAAAAATGTTTAATTGAAACCAGTTAAAGAACCCCGAATAGCTCACTATCATCCAAGTTGGATGATTGTATACGCATTCTAGTGTATAAAAATCTGTCCATCGCAAAATGCAATTGAATCCGTAGAACTTATGAACTGTATAGCATCGTTGTCATGAGATACACTGTAGCTTTTGTGCAGGCCATCTGCGCTATTAACTTTCCGGTCAGAGGCTCTATTGCAATTAGATCCAATATTATTACAGTTCCTTGTTTCCTGTCGATAGAAAACTATCTGAATATCGCAGGTAATAGGTAAGAATCAGCCTTTTCACTGCACTTTTCAGATCATAGAAGATCTAGACAAAATGGAGCTGTACCTGTTGCTGACATGTCTGCTGGCGACAGCCATCGTGTCTGCAGACGCTCAGGAGGCCTCTGACTCTGGCCCAGAAGTTCCGTTTGACCCAACGCTGGTGACCGTAGCTCAGGGGCAGCTGCGTGGCATCAAAGAGCAATCTTTTGAAGGCAAAGACTTGTACTCGTTCCGGGGGATTCCCTTCGCCAAGCCGCCCGTAGGCGACCTCAGGTTCCAGGTGCGTCTTGCGCATGAGTGAGTCCCATCAGCAGCATGAGTATTGCGTTTTATATCGTAGTGGGCTTGCATTAGTCCTGTATTTTTGAAACGCTATAGTGACGTTTCACATCGGTGGACGGTTGATATTTTCGTATTGGTCAAAGTGTTCGTAATATCCCAAATTTCCTTGCAGACTTGCAGTAGTCTAACAACAGTTGTTAGAAATGTTGAAAGTCATTTATGACCGAATTATTGTCATGATCGGTTTGTCCGTTAGTGTGTCTGACTGTTTTTCAGAATATTTTGTCAGTAAAATAACTCAACCCAGTCATGGATGGATCTCCGAGCCAATTGCAAAAGCTATTTTTACTATAAACAGGCACGCCTGACAAAATTTTGGTGATGATAAAGAGGATATTCTAGTTTGAAGATAACTTTTAATTTTCCGTTAACATTGACTACCATGGCCGACGTATGCGTTCTCAGAGTGCTGTAGCAAAATATGTTTCTACCAACAGCCACCTGACTCTCCGGAGAGCTGGACAGGAGTCAGAGATGCAGCCGACCACCCCCCGCCTTGTGCACAAATACCGCTTGTAAATTTGCTGAGTAAAAACAAGAAAATTAACGGTTCTGAGGACTGTCTTTACTTAAACGTTTTCTCCCCGAACCCGCAAGTAAGTTCAACATTACTTTAGCTCAGGTTAGTTTAAATGAGTGCAATATGGGTAGCTCTTGTCAACACCAGCGTGATTCTGCATGGTTATCTCTATCCTGCATGTCGTTGGCCAGGGTTATATTTCTGGACTTTTTCTGCCAATGTCTCAAGTTACATTGCGTGGGTAGAGATTTTAGCCGTTGCTTTTTTACATTTATCACTGTAGAGATAAATGTTTTGTTATATTTTGCCCTGTATACCCTTTTTACAGTACTTCTGCTGTCAGTAATTGTTCTTCTTTTGAAGATTTGTTTACTTAAAGCTGCCTTCTATATAGAGTGCCTCCATTATCATTACTAGAAGTTTCCATTTGGAGTCTGCATTGGCACCATAGCTCAATGTGTATTTCTGGCCATTAGAAGTTCTGCATGGAACCTATTGAAAAGTTCTTGTCGAAGAATCTTCAAGGAGCTTCATATACGTCCATTAAAAAGCCTTTGCTAGACGAGCAGCTAAAGAAGCTGATGATAGAGGCCCAGCAGAGAAGTGTGATATACATTGCAGTTGTATTGGAGGTAATATTGCTTTGTTGATCGTGAGTAAATATACTGATGCTTACCTAATTAGCTACATCTAAGTCGTGCATTCGAGCATCTCTTAAATATTGTAGTGTATAAAATATCTAGCTATTAATCAGTATGATTTGCATTTTATTTCATATTAGCTGGGTAACTGTTATTAGAAAAGTAAATATTTCTGAAAATAACTTTCGTAAGTTTTAATAGGCAGAACTTCTATTTTTGTATTGCAAGGCCTTATATAAGTTCTATGAATTTAAAATATTGGATTTGATAACCGGATTAAATTTTAGAAGATACGTTTATCGAAATTTTATGAAGATCTTGAAGAACTGAGCCAGCGGCGATATTTCTTCCTCTCGAATTACTAAATTTCTCCAATTATAGCTACCAGAAGAGGTTCCTATTTGATATGTACTCAAAGATTGATGTATTTGACATTTCAAACAATGTGTTTGAAGAACAAAAGATAAGCATCCGAATTCAAAATTGATCATGCGGGTGCTAATAAAAACATTTTGCTGTTTTCAGGCCCAGGCCATTATCAGAAATATATAAACCAGAGGAGTTTTAATTTTAAATAAAATCCCCAAGCCTCTCGGACCTAATGTATAACGATACTTTACTACAGTGCACCTAAGGGAGCTGAATAGAATTCTGGCAGAGACTGAAGTTTGAGCCAGGTAGCCTCAAACCTGAATAGTTTCGCCCTACTAGTCTGTGATCTTTTTCCTCCATCTGAAACTGGGATAAGCCTAGGGCATTCAACCGTGTTGAACCGTGCCCAGAAAAATTGGTTTATGCATCCGATACAACCTGCATATTTAAAAAATCATAAAAATTATAGCATGTTATTTTACAAAAACTCACCTATGTCTAACTGCAGTTTTAAAGAAAATCGTTATTTGCTCTCTCTGAAAACTTCAGAAAACAGATTAAGATCGGCGGCCAGAAACACCAGTATTTTCAAGTAGCTACTTCTCTCAGTGATTACACAGTAACCATGACACAAAAAAACTTTAAAATGTGCATTTTTCTCTTCGCTTGAAAACACGATGATCAACTAATACGATTCCACTTTAATGGCAGTTATACCTGATCCTTGCCTTCGTGATGCTGTCACTCAGTCTTTGAATAGGGATTTGTCACGTATTAGCGTATGGTACTCGGCCTGCAGTATGAAGCTGAATGCCAGTAAGACCAAGTCGATGATTATCAATCGGTCTCGGACACTTGTACCGCAGCTTCCCAAACTAGAGATTGATGACACTTTGCTTCAGGAGTCTAGCTCCTTAGAGATTCTTGGTGTTGTCTTTGACGAGAAGCTTACTTTTGAGCCGCATATTAGGAGGTTGGTGTCACGTGCTTCCACTAAGATTGGGCTCCTGCGTAAGGTGAATTCTGTGTTTGGTGCCAGTCAGGTTGCCAGCAGATATTTTTAGCGATTTTGCTGCCTGGGCTTCAGCTGCTGACACTCACTTGAGTATGTTGGACCGACTTGTTAGTTCAACCAGCGGGCTGTGCGCTGATAATGATCTAGTGAACCTGTCCCACAGGAGAAGGTAGCAGAGCTATGTATGATTTATATAAGGTGTACAATAATGAGAGGCATTGGTTGTATTCTGCTCTCCCTGCACTCAAGGTTTTTGGGAGAGAGACTCGTGCTGCGTGCGGAGCGCACTCTTTCACTTTGAAGGCTGTCATATGTCGAACTAATCAGTTCATACGGTGCCTCGTGCCCTAGTCGGCTAAAGTTTGGAATTTGTTGCCTGCATCGGCTTTTGGTCGTGTTGGCCTGCAGGCTTTCAACTCGGCTGTTAATGGTTTTTTGCTGGATTTCCTTTAGCAGCGTTTTAGGCTGAGTTGTATTACCTGTCCGTGGGAGCTCAAGCGTAAAGTTTTAAAATAATAATAATTTTTGAATTAGTGGCTTCAAGACATCGTCCTAATGTCTATGGCAACTTTGGTAGAGTACAGTATCACAAGTTCTCTTTTCAGACGACAATTTCGAGTTGTGGTTATAGTTTATAGCCAGATAATTAAGAAAAAAATTGCAATTATTGCACTGGGAAAAAGTACCTATCAAACATTTAAGTGTATTCTCCTAGTTTGAGAAATTGCCGTATGCATTTTATATAATATTACTCCAAGTCTAGTGGCTGCTCTCTACTGCTCTGTTAAAACTACTTGATAGATTATTGGAACTTCGTATAATAGAAGAAGTTTAAAGCAACGTTATTGTTATGGTAGACGTCAAACTACATACAGTTTTAAACTCTGGAGCCCATAGTGTAGAACTTGAAAACTTTCACGTATTGCGTTCATTTTCATGCGCAATAACTCTGCAGAAAACGTATATCTTTCCAATGGCCAGCCACAACTACGTAAACGTTTCCAGAGTGCTCCGCGAGGTCTGCAAGCTTTCTAAACATTCACAAAACGCAGCAAGTGACCTATCCTTATAGGCATGAATATTTCATTAGGAGTTCATGCCATGCACTTTATCATGAGAGTGGACACGGATCGTTCTCACAATTTACATCTGAGTGTCAATAATTCATTTTCTGTGCTCTGTTTCAGAATAAACTCTTACCAGTGATGTTCTACATACATGGAGGAGCATTCCAGTTTGGATCTGCCTTGGATATTTCACCTTATGTCTTTATGAGCCAAGAGGATATTGTTCTGGTTGTTATACAATATCGGTTAAACACTCTGGGTAAGGATGGAGCAATGTTCTGGAGTAAATATTTTCTAGGGTATTTTTAGGTATAGGTGCCATGCATGCACTGGTTCTATTAGCCAGGAGGATACTGTCGTGAGTTTATGCCCAGCATCGGTTGGTTGCACACTGGGGGTGAGTTTATCGCTGTACATAACACAGAAAACTAAAAACTGTATATCAGCCAAACAAAATGTTAAATAAAAGTCTCAAGAAAGGTGGAAGGCTTTTCAATTTTCTGAAAGTGGTCAGTCGAAAGAATTTTGTTACGCTCTTATTTTAAAACAGTGTCGTGTGATCCCTATATTAAAATTTGTCACGACGTTTCGGTCCATTACAATGGCCATCTTCAGGTTTATAGATTAAAAATTCAAAATCGGTCTCGCATTGTTTTAAGAAAGCTGACTGGTGAAAGTCTTTTAACTTTTCGGAAGGTGGAAAGAACTCTGAAAATAAATTGTACATAACACAGTAAATTTTTCCCAGAGTACCGGGTAAGCATCGTGCAGAAGCATGGAACCATAAAATATTCTACTATTTACGGAATTAAACCTATGCCAAGGAGGCTATGTGTTTGCGAATGTTTGTCTATTTGTCTGTTAGTAACATAATGGACGAATTTTCATTAAATTTACAGGAACTACAGTATTAGGGACGTTACGAGAACCAAATGAATAATTTTATGTAGGTGATGATCCGAAGGAAATACTTGATTGTAAATCATGTTGAAATTTTTATAAGCATTTCCTTACTTGGCGGATGTCTGCGCTATCGGAAGTCTTCTCACTTCCTAAATAGATGACACCTGATATGAACTACTACCTGACGAAAATGGGAAAGGTAGAGTCCCACAGCTAAGAACCTCTAACCCGCCAGATCCCAGAGTAGTGTTCAGCTGCAAACTACCACAAACTGTCAAAGCTATGGTGTCAATGGCGGAAGACTTGAATGACACCTGCTATCCCCAACGTCCCCTGCTGGTGAGGTCTTGAGTGAACATTAAATGTCACTACATGGAATTATACAAAACAAACTTATGCAATTTAGTGTGCATCACAAAGGCTTTATCGTCCTATCTAACTATACCGATCATATAGTAAGTTTTCAGGGCGCTTTAAGGCTTGGTTGTAGGACAAAAACTTTGCTTGAGATATTTCGGGAAGTAAATTTTATCTACTTCCAGGATTTTTCTCACTGGAAGATGAAACAGCTCCCGGCAACATGGGCATACTAGACCAGAGATCAGCGCTGCAGTGGGTACACAAGAACATCCACAACTTTGCGGGAAACCCTGAGCGTGTCACCATAGTGGGCAACAGTGCCGGCGGTGCATCGGTTCATCTGCATATGTTGTCTCCTGAGTCCCGAGGTAAAGTTATTTAACCTATTTGATATCCTATCAAATTCGACAAGTATAAGTTCGAAGTGCTTGTTGCAGCTAGCATCCGAGGCCTCAAAGTAAAGTTATTTAAGCTGTTCCTAGATCGTTGTCAAAATTTTCGGAAAAATTGGCTACGATTTTCCTTTTTTGTGAAAATTTGTCCTGTCAATTAAGCAGTGTAGGTGAAATTTCACATACGACGTCAATTTTATGGGAAAACTTTAATGATGGGTCGGATGTAACTTTTTTGGACATTCGCGGATGCGGACCTTGTAGCGGATTATAAATTTCTCCCATCCGCGGATGCAATTGCGGATGTTGTCATCTCAACATCTGCTGATGCGGATGTTAGAAAAAGGTGTGGATATCCGCGGATGCAGATGCAAATGCAGATATTCGCCCCACCTTTAGAAAACGTTTCGTCAAGGGACGTTCAATGACCATATAAGCAGTGCAAATATTAAAAAGAATATATTAAGAGCAGGAAACCACTAAGCGTAGAAGTAAAGTTAGAACAACTGAAGCGAAAAATTACTGATCACTATGATCAGTGAAGCAGCTCCTCTTTACCTTGTCGCACTCATAACATTATATCGAGGCCTTCGAGATGGAGACTCTCTTCTCGAAGGTCTCGATTAACTTCGGTAATGACTTCTTGCCATTCTGTTGGGTTAAGTAGTGCGAGTCATATCCAGATGTCTAATTTTTCTCAGAGGACATTGCAGTGGCCGCTTCTTCTTGCTTTAAATATTGTTTGTGCAGCTCAGTTATATATAGGTAGTGGATGAAAAGTACTGGTTCATTGGAATTAAAATGGCAAAAAAAAAAATCTTCTCTAAAAATTTAGAAAATCGCTAATAGAAGTGTCGAATAGGTTTTTCCAAGCATGTAAATTGTTAAGCAAACCACCAACGACTACGGAGTGGGTAAGTGTTACTCAGTCAAAAAAAAAAAAAAAAAACGGTTCTAACTTTGATGTATTATTCACATAAATTTTTACTTACTATGTACAAGCATTTGCCTCAGTATATTGTTAAAATCAATTGTATTAGATACGATGATTCATTTTTTACAGGTTACTTTAAACGAGCCATCATGCAGTCAGGTTCAGCTTTGGCGTCAAGGTCAATGTCGATGCTGCATCGGTCGGTGGCCTACCACATGGCCAAACTCCTCAACTGCGGCACCAAAGCCAACATGCAACAGCGAGTGGACTGCACTGAACATAAAAATGACACCCTGTTCGAGAGCTGCGTGGTTGACCACATGACCAGCGAGCAGGTGTTGCAATGTATGAAGCAAGCCCCCTTGGAGGCTCTTGTAACGTTGCCAACCGTCCTCTCTGTAAGTAGAAACTGGGTGATTTTGGAGCAGATGTCTTTTGTTGCAGGTGATTTCTATGGTTTCTAGATTTGTCATTCTGATACAAGCTTATATAGACATGTCAGTAATTTATTATCTCACAGCTACTACTTGTATGTGCATTTACAAAACAACCTGAGTACCTGGGTGAGTGAGAGCTCAAGTAGTACGCAACGAGCGTTCACCAAGATCTGCTAATGTATAGACCTGAGGTTTGTTCATCAAAAAGCTGGTTCAAGCAGTGCAGTCCTCTGATAAATTATTCAACGCAGCTCTGTATTTTTTGTACCTACTCTACATATTTCGGGCCTTCTTACATCGAAAATTCCAACTGTCGTAATTTGAAAACGTTAAACAGTTTTTTCTAACAAGATACGTTCAAGATATGCCGGCAAGGTACCAAAAATATCCGACCTTATCTGGGACTTTGTCATGGGACTAGACGTGATCACACCATTTTCAAGGCACACACCCAGCCCTGTACTTCAGAAGACTTTACTTGTGGACAACGTTTAACTGTACTAGAGCACTCTGAAAGCGCATACTTCTTCCAAACGAGGCACTATTACCAAAAACTCAAATTGATACTGAAATCAGGTTTTTTTCTTTGTCATCAGCAAAATCTGGTGATTTTTACCTCTTCATTATAATAACAGATTACATAATTTTCTTGAAGATCCGTCCGTAAATTTTTGAGTTATGTTCTGACAAATATTTTGACAATCAATCGTCAGACACCCGAACGGACAAACCGGTCATCACCAAAATATGATCAATAGTGCCTTTTAACATATCCAACAATTCCTGATAGTTTCATAGAGATCTAATGATAACATTTTGAGTTGTACTTCTGACAAACATTTTAACAAACAATAGTAGAACCTACAACCATACCACCCGACCACCACCAAAAATTGTCCAAATGTCTCTTTTAACATGTTCAACAGTTCCTATGAATTTGATGAAGATCCGTTTAAACTATTGAGTTGTGCTAGTGAAAAACATAAAAATAAAACATAGAGACAAACAAACAGATCAAGACAAAAATATGATCATTTATTCCAGGTAATAACAACCCAAACAGTTTCTGCAAATTTCATAAAGAACGATCTTTACCTTCTTCAGTTATGCTGCCGAGAAAAGAGAGGCAGACAAACAAACAGTGGAACAGATGTTTACCAAAGTTTATCATCGCTACCTCCCATCATACCTAACAATCCCTACAAATTGTGTGAAGATCCGTATGTAACTTTTTGGAGTTATCTTGGTGACAGATAGACAAGCAAGCAGACTGAGAGACTAACACACAAACTTGACAAAAGCATAGCTTTATTGACGGAGGTAGGTACTCGTGGGGGATTCATAGATTTTTTTCATAGATTTTTTCTCTTGGAAAGAAGAGCAACTGTAGATTGCATGGTAGTACGTTTGTTGGTGATTCAGTAAATCTGGGTCCAGGATTGTGCAAAGTTCGCCATATATCGCCGCTTGGTGAAGGGAAGAGGTGTTGCAACGCTTCAAAAATGTTCCTACTCAACACCTTCAAACATTACCTCAATGTCTTCTCTGCAGTAAGAACTGCTACAGATTGAGTTTACGTGTTTCTGTCGAAGAGTGTTTCAACTGTCCCTTCCTATTTTGTTCTATAGCTGACAGATAGAGTTATAGATGACTATATTTTTGGCAATTAGAACATTTCCTTAGGAACTTCTTGTCTTTGAAAACTTATATATTTGTTTCATGCATTCCATAAAATGTTTATTGTCACTTTGTTTTTTATGCACTGCATTTAAACATACAGTAAGACAATGTATTTGGTAGAACCAGAGGATTTTCATACAGCGCTAGCAAATCCTGAAGAGCTATGAAGGTTAATAATACATATTGTAATGAATCACCTTTTAATTGAGCTGGTCATACGTCGTGATAAGGAAAGAACGGTTAATCAAAAGAGAAAACAAAAATCGCAAATGGAGACTATGGAGGGCGAGCGGGTTTTGGTCTCCAGATGATGTCGCAGCAGACGCGTAAGCAAAGGAGGCGGAGTTGGAGACGAACGTGGGCTACATTTACGTAGCTATACCATGAGCAGAACCACTGTTGATTTTCATTAGCTTAGCAACTGCTGATCTGCTGTGTTAAGATTAATTCCACTTATACGGGCAGAGACTGGGACAACTAGCGCCATTTATGGTCCCTAGAGTGGACAAGAACATTTTAGCGGACCATCCGAGTGTGGTCATGAAAGACCGTTTATGGAAGAATGTGGACCTTATGATCGGTGCTACGCGGGATGAAGGAGCCATGCTTGCTAGCAGTAAGTTATTGTACTTTTCCTAATATGAGCATTGAGTAATCTTAATATTGCTCGCCATAGCGAAACGAAACTTGAGTATGAATAAATAACAGTTGTCTCGGTGTTCTTGCTCTGGAACAGATGTTTCAGGGGGTTCAGTGTTCCCAGACTACTGTCTTGTGGGCCCATGCTTTGCTAGAGGGCGTTGGTTTTCCATGAAGGCTGCATAGATACAGAGAATACTACTCACGTAGTAAAATAACATTGGAAAGAGGTCGAAAGAATGTAGGAAGGTTATATGATTATTGGATCCAATACTGGACCAATGTTTTACCAATATGCGCCAAGGTATTGGTGCTTATCCTGGAGAAGTTTTTAGCTACGGAGGATGTCTCTCCCAATATATGTCAAGACGATTTTTAAACGCGTTGACTGACTCCGTACTACCAACATCGGAAAGGAGTCTATTCCAAATACTGACTATGAAATACGGAAAGAACTGCTGACTTAAGGTCGTTCTTCGAGCTTTATGCTTGAGTTTTTGACCGTTGTTTTGCAAGCGATCATTGAGGTCTTTTTCAAAGAGTCGCGGTTTAGGTACATCGTTGAAGCCATTCAAATACTTGAATGTTTCTATTAGTTGCCTCCTGAGTCGTCTCTGCTCGAGAGAGATTTGACCCAGTTCTTTTAGGCGACGTTTCGCAGCTGAGGTATCAATTTCGTTGCTCTGCGTTGGACTCTATCCATGTTATTGATATCTCTACACAGATGTGGCGACAAGAATTGAACAGCAAATTCTAAGTGTGGCCGCATTAATGCCTTCTACAAGGGAGCGATGTTGTCCTTGAACTTGTGTTCAAAATTTCTGGTGATGAAAACCAGTACTCAGCTTGCCATTTTTAAACTCTTGTCCGTTTGCTGATTGTGTTTTAGTTCGTTTGTAATAGTGATTCCCTAGTCATGTTGTCGGGTGACAGCAGCTAATATCATCCCGTTTATTTTCAATCGGGTTGAAAGGTTCACCAGCCCTATGTGTATTACTGATCATATGTCGACATTAAACCTCATCTGCCACGTTGTGTTCCATTCCATGAAGTGATCAAGGTCTAGTTGGAGCTCGGCTCTCTTCGTGGCAGGATGACATAGTTTAGTATCATCTGCAAACTTACTGATGTTACTACGGATGTTAAGATCGACATCAGTGATGTAAATTGTGAAAAGAATAGAAGTGGGCCAAGCACGCTGCCCTGTGGTACGGTCAAATTTCACCGTTTTATTTATATTAGGATTCATGTCCGGTGATGGGTCGATACATTAACACTAGTACATGTAGGTAGGGTAATCAACTGCTTTGTTGGTGAACATTCATTGACAATGTTGGTTTTAGACTAAAATATAATATCGGCTAGACATTCCAAAATATGACCAATGGGCCAGTGTAGTGATACAACGTTGGTCCGACCAAGAGTCAAGGTTCAATGCTACGTGGGTAAACTTATGGTGGCAAATTCATTTTTGAAGAACATACCAATATTAGCGTGCCCACTGCATCCAAATTATTATAGGTCGAGACACTAAATGAAAATAGACCATTGCTTCAATAACGCTGCATTTCCAGGCATTTACAGTGATGAAAAAGCAATACCTTTCCTAAGGTCCAACAGCGAGCAATTTACCCCCTTCGCTCTCCGTCTTAAAGAGGTTCTGCCAGCTTATGAATATACGCTGCACATCATGAAACACTACGTCGGCAACACGGATTGGAACTATGAATCTTTGGATCAAACAGTTGCCGTAAGTTTCTTGGTTCGATGCCAAAGTCTTCAGAATATTCATAGAAATAAAGTGTGCATTAAAACCCTGTGAGTTATAAAGCATATATCACTATAATATAGGCTCTGGAAGGGTGTCTGCGTACATTTCTCGTTTACAGCTCTACCATGTATTTTCCTATTCCATATGATAAAGAAACTGAAAAATGATGGGTAGAACTTCCGTACCTGATACATTTAAGAGGGGCATAGGGGGCTTAAAATGATCAATTGTGGACCGATTGTTTTGAAACTTGCTCATGCTCATAATATGTACTTGTTTTGGAAAATAAACACATTTACTCCCACAACTTTTTTGATTTAGGCTTTAGTTTATGAGATAATGGGAAACATATATAAAAATATATATGTATTTTTCAGAAATTTCAAAACAATAGAACTCAATGAGTTTTCAAGCTAGGAAAAAATTGCAGTTTTGAAATCCTTGAAACAATTTTACCAAAACTATAGGGCCGAATGTTCCATTTTTACCCTGATCATATTTTTTTACCACAGTTCATAACCAAACTCTTTTTGATTCCCTATATTTTAGTTTCCGTTCGCAACGAAATAAAAAAGGAGAATCCAGCTCTATAGTTTGTTAAAAATGACTTAAGGATTCCAATACTTTTTTGTTTCTTTTCTAGCATCAAAATTAATTGCGTTATATTCTGCTGAAATATTAAAAAAATACATACAGTATATTTTTTGTATATATTCCCATCATCTCAAAAACTAAGGCCTAAATCAAAAAAGTTGTAGGAGCAAAATGTGTTTTTTTAATGCATATTCTGAGTAAGTTTCAGAATAATCGGTCCACAATTGATAATTTTAAGTCCTCAACATGCTCCCCTCAAAACTGTACCAGGTCGGAAACCCCCCCGAGCCTGGATTACTATGTGTTCTGTTGGTGGCAAGTGATCACTCCACAGATATGCGAGTGCTTTTACGTGTAGACTTATGTAAAGAAATCGGGTTCACGTAATACAAGAGAAACCGGAACAAATGTAAAAGCGCAAAGAAATGCTTTAAAATTTGCTCCGATTGCTAACACGATATCCACTGGCACCATCGTAACAATGTATGCCTGAGAAGTATATATTCCATTGTAATGATAAGACACTAAGGTATTACTTCTAAACTCATAAATGTTTCGTGAAATGTCATCAGCATCTTGTATCACTAATAGCAAGAGACAGGGAGGTTGACTCTATCAAATTCTCTTTAATAATTTTATTGATAGTATCCACACCCTATTGAACGCATGTGGGGTAAGGTACCAATGCATGGTTTTTACCTTTTGCTATTCCAGAATGTTACAAAAGCTGCTGTCAGTATGCAAGAATAAAATTTAGCAAACTCTGGCTTGAGTTAACTCTGTCAAAACAGTCTGCATGAACATTGAACTTAGAATAAGTAACCTGCCCGCCGACAAACTCACTGGTTTCAACGGTGTACAACTTTCTTACAAAACAGCTTCTTATACCTAGGTCTCTCTATCACTGACAATTTTCATCATTACCAGGTAATGGAGAAAGAAAGAAAGAAACTCTAAGCAGTAGGAAACACGTTACACAAGAACTTTAATCACTGTTCAGAAGAATGTAAATGTCAGCTTTATAGGAACTATTGCTACCTCTGGTATTATAACTCATTTCTCCATAATGCGTACCATTTTACGTAATGCTAGATGAAATTAAACGTTCTATTCTAGCTTTTCCTCCAATACTCGAAGGAGCGTCTTTTAATTGCTACGTTCAAAGTAACATTCAGATGAAGCCATACTTGTTGTTATCCAATTTGTTGGTTTATATAATGAAAGCTGAAAATATGATTGACTGTTGAGTAATATATCAGGTTAGTAACTATGATCCTTATGCTCAAAATAGTGAGACTGGATTGAAATTTAAACCTTGTTTACGTGAATATATATCCTTTCAGAAAAGATGTTTACCCTTTCATTTGCTCAGCTGAGTTAATAATATTATAATTTTACAATTTTTTTTGTACCTGTTATATACTTTGGAAAGGAAATATGAGTAAAGATATGTACCAGTTATTTCTATATTTCACTTATACCAGGTCTAACTGGTCTATATCTTTTTCGCATACCGACATATGTATTTAAAATATTCCAACAAAATTTTCCACCTATGAATAGTATACCCATCACTTACTATTGTGTTATATAATATTGAAAGAGGGGCGTGGCACATGACTTCAATAAAATTACCACAAGTTTTCCAAGGTGGCACGTGTCTGATTCTTAAAGCACACTTTCCCAAGTAAACCCAAGCTTTTTTTTAATCAAAACATAGCATGTTCCGCAATTTCTATTGTATTGCTTACATTGTGCCTGAATTAATTTTACCTTTTACGACCTTAAATGAGCTCTAACAGTCCTGTATTTGTTCTAAATGTTTTCTGATTCACACATTTGCGCTTAATTTGTCACAGACTTTAATTTAATACCAAGCACCATATGTTTATTCCACAAACTATAAAAGTCATAATTTAGCTGTACGTAATTGTAATAGGTGGGCGTGGCTGATGGCATCGATAGAAAAAAAATCTTTATCTATTTTCGCAGCAAGCTATGCTACACATCTTATTTAAAGTCCTCTGAAATTTTCGACTTTTTATGACCATATACGACCTATTGCCAAAGCTATTGGTGATCTCTACTTGTGTTTTATCTCTTTTAACCTTCATCAGCTTTCATTTGATACCAAACATAATATGTTCATTTTACAAACTAGATAGGTCATAATTAAGAGTTACTGCATATCAAAATGTGCGTGTGGCTTATAACGTGAAAAAAAAAAAAAATTGCCCTAAGATGCCTAGGTGGCAGACGTCAGATTCTTAAAGTAGACATCCTAGACTTCCAGTTTCAGAAATAAAATTGCATTTACACCCAAATTGGGGATGAGGCAAAAACTTGGGTCATATCTACTCGTCTATTCTATCTGATTAGGTTAATACTATTGCATCTGTTATATGATGAACATGGCGGTACCTACGGCACGACCTACAGTGTATAGCAAAAAAAGCTCGACAAAATCGTTCGATAAAAAAAAACTTTGCTAATTTACTTTTAATGCAAAGTTGCTCTAATATCTAGGGATTTACAGGGATTACGCAGTCTTAGAATAAAATGCCTTATTGCTACAACGGAAGCTATTGCTACTGAATTCTACTACATAGTAAAAATGTTTATAATGTGTATATAATGACGCTACTATCCAACACAACTTAGATTCTACACAGAGTAACAACGCTTTTTTACAACACAACCTCTTTTCTATACACATTTCTCTTATATCTCTAGGCTCCCACATAGGCTCCCACATTAGTTAATGTGCGGTCACGTCAATGCAGAGACTAAGGAAGTTATACGCAGCTAGTAACAATTACACAACGTTTGATATATATTATGTTGCACATGGCGGTACAGCAAAACTCTGGAAACAGAAGACAGGTAAGTCAATCGTATTAGTTTCAGAACTCTCAATTAGGAATGAAGCGATGTACAGCATATTTGCTTTCTCAATGTTAGCGAAACAGTTCCTTTGGCCAATACTACATTAATTCGAAAAGTTAGATAATCGAATACACTACAGAGTGAGTTTACTTCACTTTTTTCTCTTATTTTTTTTATGGCGTTGGCCAACATTATTCCTCATACCAGATGGCACTGAGCGCTGTCTTCTTTTTAGCAGATTTCTTAGCGTCAGGGCCTCCCATTCATTAACGTTTTCTATTTCAAAGTTTCTTTTAAAGGAGTTACTAGGAAAACACATTTGAGAGTCTTATCACTTGCTCGCTCACTATGCCGTTTGGTTTAACAAGTTCTGAAAGTGTTCCAAGCTATTAACTGCTTTTAAAGGAGCCATATGTGGACGAGACTGGAAGAGACGCTTGTCGCTCATCAGGTAAATCATTATATAAAAGAAAGCTCTAGATTCAGAAAGGGCCTTTTTTCCAGTTTTGATATCTTTTTATGTAGTCAGTACGTTATTTTTTCGAAAACTCCGGTCTGAGTTTCTACCATTGCGGGAAAATTTAAAATGCATCAGCAAAACTAAACCTCTCATACAAAAAGTAAAATATAAAAATGGCTTCATCAAGTTTAATTTAGCCTCTATGCGCCACCATCCTAATTTTTCAAGATGAGGACTTGCGTGGCCGCGTTTACGAAATTGACCGATAAAAACTATTTTTGACTCGAAATTAATATTAATAAGGGATTTCTGGAGATCTGTAAGTTTTTTATGTTTTACCCAAGATTAAACTACAATAGTTATAATGAGAGATAATTAGTGGTTGTATGAGTAGGAGTCGTGCTTTTTCATTTAACAAGTGTTTTTCTCTGTGTAGGAAGAAAAGGTGCCACTAACTCTCCTACACATTTTTTTATTGTGCAAGTCGAAACAAAGTACCTACTTTATTAAGTACGTCACTCAGTACGTTATTAATACTATTATTATTATACTTGACGGCCCTCTCAAAGTGCCCTTTGAGTCGTACAGCTGGCGGAAGAAACTCTAATCAAATGTTTTCTACTCGAGATAAGAGTCCCACTCAATAAGGGGACTGTGAATACTTATGGTAGGCAAGAAATACATATATTAACAATATATAAACGGATATGAGCTATTGGCGATAAAAATTCAAGTTTACAACTTCAGTTGAATTGACGTAGAAGTTATAAAAGTCTGGTCTTCGTTGACTGTATCGACATTCTGTGATGAAGGGAGTGCATGTTTTACTCAATGAAATTATTTTCTGGTGTCACTGCGACGGATCATTTGCTATTTCAAGTCACTATGGCTATCAGCAAAGATTTTACCTATTTACCGAAGGATTTATTTTCAATGAGCTGTCAAGTGCAGCCTAGATTATGTCTGAGCTTAATTTTATTGAATATCTTCTCTTATGGCATTATTGTATAAAGTACTTGTGAATATTTAGTAGATGAAATAACTTTTGCATTTGTCTGTCAGATGCTCGGCGACTGCATGCTGTGGTACCCAACTGAAATTGTGGCTCATGTGGCAGCTCAAGATCAGAGCGAACCTATAAAAGTATATCTTTATGAATTTGCATACAAGTCAGAGAAGCATGGCTTACCGACTCTTCAGTCTCCTTCGGGCAAAAAATGTAACTATGAGCGCTGTTGAATTGAATTTTGTTTCAAATGTAGCTCGGACTTTGAAGGAGCTGTTTATATTTGAATAAATAAAATGCTTCCTACCTGTCATTGTTCATTTGAGTGTACTACATGACAAACAAGTAAGCTTTTGGAATGGCTGTAGTTGATACCGAGCTTTTGGAAAAACTGCACTGCTATTGAATAAAATTAACAATAGTGACAAGAGATCCTGTAAACGAAGAAATACGTAAATACATTTTCCTCCAATGCTAATCTTGCACATATTATCTTAGTAACAGTAGCACATTCTTTAGTGGTTGTCAGATCTTACGATTTTTTTTTTTGTTATCCATTACAACTTTCCGTTTTTGCAATCAAACAGATGTGATACACGCAGAGGAGCTCATGTATCTGTTTGGCTCCCCGAATGAAGACCTCATGTGGGTAAACCCGCTACAAGGCGAAGACGATGTTGAAATCAGCATGAAAATCACACGAATGTGGGCCAACTTTGTTCGGACTGGGAATGAAATAGGAAAAATTTACTAATCGTTTTCTTATTGTATTCACGCTCACGTTAAGGACTGGACCAATTTCTCACAAAGAGGAAGCTGGTGTATTTTATAAACGCTAATTTTTCAGTATATTCTTCATGTTTTTTCAGTAAAATGCAGGGTAACCATTATCGTCGGAAAGTGTGAAACTGCCAACATTTTAGTAAACGTAAACTTCACAGTAATTGAAATATTTACAACTTTGAAAAATGTCCATCGAAATTTAAAAATTACGGTATTTAAAACTGTAAACATATGCACACCAGAAGAGGTGGAAAGGGACTTTTTTGTGCAGCTGCTTCGGTTCAGCGGCTTAAGAACACCGGCAGGGAAATATTGTAATAAAATTCGCTATTCATCCAAGGAAATTTGTAAATAGCTTAAAAGAGTGAAATTCTCGTGAATGTTTGTTATTTTATTTGATAGAAAACACACACATATATTAAGTTTAGCTAGCGTTTTCGGGAACGTAAATGGCACTGAGTAGATATATTATATCTACTTGGTTTAAATTAATAATTCGTAATGTCAATCGCAAAAACTTCATAAATCTGTGTTTGAGATTTTCTGGCTTTCAGCAATTGTAATATTTCTATCATCTTGGTACTATTGCCTAGGTATCGCTTAGAGAGAAAAGTCAAGGAACTCAAGCATAAAGAATCATAAAGCATGGTCGCTGCATACATAGTATAGGAATGTTTGGAATAGGTAAAGTTATATTTCATTAGCACATCATATGATTAGAACTATTGGATCAGGTTACATAAAGGCTATAGTATTTTATTTCAAGCTAGCTAAACCTGCGTTTCTGAAGGCATATTAGTGTTAGATTAGGGGATTTTATGATAATACAGACAATGATAAGTTAGCTGATGTTATTACCTCCGCCGAGGAGGTTATGTTTTCGTCGTGTTTGTCTGTCTGTCTGTCTCTTTGTTTGTTTGTCTGTCTGTCTGTCACCAATATAACTCAAAAAGTTATGAACTGATTTGGACGAAATTTACAAGGATTGTTAGGTATGTTAGGAGGAACAGATGATTAACTTTTGGAGAAGATATGTCCATCTCTTTGCTTGTTTGTCTGCCTCATTTTTCTCGATGCCATAACTCAAAAAGTTATGGATGGATTTTGATGAAATTAACGTGAGTTGTTAGGTATATAACATAAAGTAAATGGCCGAATTTTGGTAATGGTCCGTTTTGTTCGTTCGTTCGTTTGTCACTGTTTTTAATTTTATGCTTGTTAGCACAATAACACAAAAAATATGAATGGATCTTTATGAAATTTATAGGAGTTGTTAGTAATGGTAAAAGACATAAATGATCAAATTTTGGTGCAGATCAGTTAGTTCGTTTGTATGTTTGACTCATATTTATTATAACATTTGTTAACAGTATAGCTCAAAAAGTTATGAACGGATCTTCAAAAAAATTGAATAAGCTGTTATTATTATAAAAATGCACAAATGATTATGTTTTGGAGTTTATGCAAAAAAAATTATGGTTTCAGAGCCAATTTGAATTTTTGCTGCCGTTGGGTCACTTGGCGGAGGTATGCGCTCTCAGAGTGCTCTAGTTAGATATAAGTTCAGGCAGGTTTAGTTACGTACTTCATATTTTGTGTGGTATAGTTGTTATATTCGATTATGATGGATTTGGATATAATAGGTAACCTTGGATTGGGCCATGTAAGGTAAGATTAAGATTGGGCCAAGATAGCAAGACTATGTTTGAAATTTGGTTAATTAAAAAAGAACTCAATAGATTAATAAGGCCAAAACACTACGATTTCTTGGCCGTCGCAAAGGCTGAGGTTGCTCATAAACGGTGCTGAAATAGAGGCGTCGACATAGTCGCCACTAAGGTATCGGACCTGCAACAAGTGTAACAATTCATGAAAAATTGGTACTTATATCGTAGGTACATAGTTATCAAACATATCAAAGTAAAGCTCTCTGTGAACATTTTTTATGCAGAAATCCGACACCGGATAACATACCAGCAAAGTGGGAGCCTTTCACTCTAGACTATCCTGGAATTTTCATCATCGATAAGAACTGGAAAATGGATAAAAGTGACCCGAAGAAAGAGGTTTGTTCAGTAATCACGCTTGCGATTTGTGATTCTACATATTACTACTTTGGTTAGCTAATTTTCACAGAAACAGTAAAGAAAAACATTTGTTGAGCTAGGTAATTTCGAATAAAAATTTTAATTTCGTGAAGTGGTGTTAGATTTTAAGCTCTCTTTTAGGCTTCAAATAATTCCTGCTTATTTGTATTTAACTTTATCCATTCATGAGTATGATAGATTAAAATTCACTAGCTATATCTTACTTAGTTACTGTTATGCAAGCTAAAATATCGATACAAGCTCTCTCTGGCTATCCATTTCTCTCCCTTTTTATTGCAGCTTCGAGAATTTTGGAGAAAAATTCCCTTGAAGATGAACCTCGAGCTGTTCCCTGAATCCGTTGGAGTAACTGGAAATACATTCAGCGCAGACGGATCAGAAGGTCCGAATATTCGAGTGGAACTGTAACTGCACAGCCGGCAAAAGATCTCTCACTGGAAGTGAAAAACTGTTGCAGTTCTAAAGTATGTAGTAGGAATAAAACATAACTTGATGTCCTAGTGTTGCTTTCTGAACGAAGAGTAAATTAATGGTTCAATACGGACAGTGGAATGAAACATTGGCTGATGTTTTAATATTGCTTGTTGACTGAGGAATAAATATTATTGATGTTTTGAAGATAACAGAGGAAGGAAGGGTAAACAGATGGTATAGTGCTGACTATAGAATGTGGCACAAGCATAAGTGATAATATCAGCAGTGAAATGAGACACGATGTAATATTTCTGCTTTAAACTAAATAAATTTTTACACTTTATTACGTACACATAGGAATATAGTCCACACGGTACAAGTGAGCGTATGGAATGAGATATAAAGTTTTTTGATCATAGGCATAGCGGCACGAGGCATTTTGTTGGTATTTTAAAGTCTATGCTGGAATTGAAACATAGATTCATTTGCTAAATTATACATATAAGGAGGTGGAGTTGAGCTGCATATAAACTTCGCAGTAAATTGGAAAAAGCTTGAAATACTCGTTTAAATACGTTAATGGAACTACATCCACTTGGTATACATCTGTAGCAGTACAAGTTAACTCTCAGTAAAATGACTTTTCTATGTCTGCAAGTAAATGCAATTGTATTTGGAATTAATTACGGTAATACTTTACTGTTGCAATTTTAACTGAAAGCGCATAGGTAAATACGGAATGAAATGTACGAGAACGAAATCTTATGAGAATATGCAACCGAAATACGGGTTAGAAACTCTGTAGAGTTGTTGAAATATTAAGTTCTTCAAAAAATACTCTTATATTCTCGTGTACTCTCCATAAACCCTATGTTATTAAAGCATTTGTTGTTTAGTCATTGCCAAGCTAACAATATGATTTTTCTTAAAGTGATTTTGGACAATATAAGTAAACCTTTAATTTCGAATTGAAAAGAGAAGAAAAATACATTTTCTTGCATGAGTACAAATAGACCTTTGGTGTCTCAATATATCACAACATCCTCAATGCATATCAGAAACTCACAGCCAGCGTAGGTTTACTGCACGCAAATCAATTAAGTAGGTGGCTGAATTAAAATAAGGTCATCCGATACCGTTAGATAAACAAACAAGTGTAATAAAGCGATCGTATAGCCTCGTGTTAGCTCAGCCGTGTCTCAAATATAGGCTTATGTAATTTATTTTTCTGGAAAACAAGGATCTCTATATTGAACCGTCGCAGTCCTATTGTGCTCCCCTAAAGTGCCACAAGGCAACATGTTGAAAATAGTAGTTTCCCCCTTATTAAGATACGAAAATTCCCGCTCAATGCTCCATAATTTCCCAAATTTTCATCGCATATTGTAATTTTTCAAGGATTTGAACACTTCATCACTAAAACTTCATCGCAATTGGATATTGCACCAGGTTGTAGGGAAATTTTTGTCGCTACGCATCACTCATCTTGTTTATCGAAGACAGTGATGTTCACGGTTCATAATGTGACCAGTTAGCATATTTTTCAACTTATTTTCGAAACAAGAGATTGTTCTTTGCAAAGTGAGACAGATTTTCCTAAGTCTCAGAGGATTTTTCAGTAAACTTTATTATTAACTAAAAAATGTTCTCAACAAAGCTTACCGAACAATCTTCTACTGAGACTCAGGCAATTTCATAGTTTTTAGATCGGTAATTTTTTCTGTCATACAAGTACATTAAGCCAGCCAACACCTGTGAAAATTCCATCGCACAGAACACAGATATGTAATTTTTCCTGTTTTATCATACGCGTACCATGGCTATAAAGAAAAATAATTTATAACCTGTAATAAGTACCTGCTTTAAAACTTAAGCCTATTGTTCCCGTGTCCGTGTCATGGATGTTTTATTTTTGCTCTATACACTATTAAAAGTGCTACATGAAGGAGGACAATCAATAGAAAGGGTGGATCCCTAAGCAGAATAATACTGTAGACCAGCTGAAACTTGGGAAGATTCCAAAGCAGGAAAGTGTTATTATTTTCCTATCTTCGTTAAGTACGAGATATGTGAAAAAATTCTGAAAGTCTGACTGGTAATCTATTTATGACCCGTGAGATGCAACTTTTAAATACTAGAATCGACGTACACCGGGATGTCACAACCCGCGACCCACGTCAGTGGACTGACTACGGCGCACAAATACTAATTTGCTTACCTGCCCTCACGTGTTCCTTCAGCGTAGTCCATGGGTAACTTCCAGAGCGATGCACCTCAACCTCCATACTGGCCAGCGGTCTCGCCGCTGTTGAGTCGTTCTTAATGCCATTATTTCTGGAACGTAGCTGCACTTAACACGAAAATTGTATTCCTTTTTTTTACACCCTCTTTCACACAGAGTTTCATGATACTTCAAACATATTATTGTCACATAGCAACCTACTTTAGTTCGGCGTTCCGGGGCTGATAACTACTAAGGCCAGAAGTTATTGCGCACTTACAGTATGATGTTGGTGCCTTGAGACACAGTCAGTAGCAAAATATTGATGTTGTTAGCTGGAGACTCGGTCTGTAGCAAAATATTGGTGTTGGTGAGTGGAGATAGAGTAATTATCAAAAAATATTCAAATAAATAATTTTGGTATCTGAAAACATGATCAACACTAAAATATGTATTTTTTTTCGCTAGGAGATACGGCCAGTTACAAAACCGTGATGTTGGTACTTCGAAACACGGTCAGTAGCAAAATATTGATGTTGGTGTTGTTGGTACCTTGACACACGGGGAGTAGCAAAATGCTAAAAT
Source organism: Parhyale hawaiensis (assembly GCA_001587735.2). Taxonomy (NCBI): domain Eukaryota; kingdom Metazoa; phylum Arthropoda; class Malacostraca; order Amphipoda; family Hyalidae; genus Parhyale; species Parhyale hawaiensis. The sequence continues at coordinate 18,668,256 of LQNS02278171.1, read as the reverse complement.
TAGTGGCTGGAGACACATTCAATCGCGAGATTTTGATGTTGCTACCTCGAGTTTCAGTCTGTACGATAAGAGCTTGAGTGCCTTTAGGATAACAATAATCTCATTATAGGAAACACATGTTTTAAGGAGCACATTATCATATCAGCAGGCAGTTGGTGGAAACGACCGGCAAGAGATATGCCGAAGATAATGGTCCAGTTGTTCACTAGCGTAGTTGTATGGTGGATCGAGTTGCCGGCTGTTCAGGATAAATGCTACAGTTACTTGAAGAGCGCCTTAGAGTGGCACGGAAAAAGTAAATTACGCTAAGCCGAATTTGCTCAATTTAAGTCAAGAGCCTTTGCTCTGCTATTTTGGACTGAGTTTCACTCGTTAGACTCAAATCATTTACTCGATCATGGGATTGCCAGAAGTTCGAACATTTTCCCAAAAATGAAAATTATGTGCTTCTCTAGAGCTGCTTGGTAGCGGTTAACAATTGCGAAAACAACTCTCTGGTGCGAAAACCTGGGCAAGTTAGAAATAACAGATTAAGCTTAACTCACTTTCATCGTGCCAAATGATGCTACTTCTGGTACAGTATATAGCCATGGTATTTTGTTCTGAAGCAGTCAAGTCGTGATCTCTTACAAGACGGGTCGTGTGTGCTCATGTTGATTGTATTGTCTTGCATAGTTATTAACAGTTTATCTTTAGCGCAGTTTACGTTGAAAGTCATCATGGCATAGTTATACCATTGAGAGCAGTTATATTTAGACTATTTTGAATCTAAGTATGTCCTTTTATAAGTAAAATTTAATTGCTTCAGCATGTAGCGAATATACCTTTCCTAGAAGCATTTATAATAGTCATTATATATTGCTATAAATGATATAACGTTGCTGAGAAAAAAAGTGTTAATTAACTCGTGAAGGGTAAAGTCTGTAATATACCATTACTTTTATCTCTTGTTCCAGGCTTTGTTATTCTCACCTGGTACTTGTCTGCTTTTATTTGCAGCATTATACATATAATAGCATCCCTGATTTCCGTCAGATCACTGTTATATATAAAAGTATTTTCACTTCGAAGTGAAGAGAGCAATTATTTCCGCCTTGCCAACTTAGCCAAGCAGAAGAGCTGAGTAATTCAGCACAAACAAATTAGTTATTGAAGCACATGGGTTTTCCTTGAGCGGAAATTCACTTCAAAAATTTATTGTCGAGCAAAGCTCGATTAATAATTATTACCAGTGTATGTATTGTATTGGGTGAAAAGATTGAATAGCTCAGAAATTTCTAATGCTAAGTTATTAAGTCTTGATACTGGGATTAAGAAGACTTATGTATGTTGTCTCCTGTGCCGTGCTTCCATGCACTGAAAATAAAAACACGACGTTAATTGTTATATAATACTTATTTATTTATTATCGTGAAAAATCTGGGGGTCCAACCGTGAAAGTATCACGGGATGGCTAATTAATTAAATATCTGCTTATCTTATTCCCATAAAGCGTAAGGAAGCCAAAAATCAAACAAACAAATATCATTTATTATCTCGTATACAGGGTACAATGGATACACCTATCGAGGTTTTCTTTTTGCCTTAATTCTAGAATTTTGAAGATCCCGTAGTGTGAAGAGCAGGAGAAGCAGTCCGTGCT
>LQNS02278171.1:18623090-18654736 GCA_001587735.2 Parhyale hawaiensis | reverse complement strand
TGTTAGGTATGTTAGGAAAAACAGATGATTAACTTTTGGTGAAGATATGTCCATCCGTTTGTTTGTTTGCTTCTCTGCCTCATTTTTCTCAATGTCATAACTCAAAACGTTTTAATGAATTTTTACGAAATTAGCATGAGTTGTTAGGTATATATATAAGAAAGAGTAAATGATCAAATTTTGGTTATGATCCGTTAGTTTGTTCGTTCGTTTGTCACTGTTTTTAATTTTATGCTTGTTAGCACAATAACTCAAAAAATAATGAATAAATTTTTATGAAATTTATAAGAGTTATTATTAATGTTAAAAGACATAGATGATTATATTTTGGTGCAGATCGGTTTGTTCGTTTGTATGTTTGACTCATGTTTATCTTAACGTTTGTTAGCAGTATAACTCAAAAAGTTATGAACGGGTTTTCAAGAAAATTGCATAAGCTGTTATTACTATCAAAAGGCACAAATGATCAGATTTTGGAGTTTATACAAAGAAAATTATGGTTTCAGAGTTAGTTTGAATTTTGTGCTACCGTTGCCTCGCTTGGCGGAGTTATGCGCTCTCAGAGTGCTCTAGCATTTGATATGTAATCAATGGAATTATAACAAATATCTTCTTCAATAATCAAAGGAAGCGCTCCACAGAGACTGTTGTTAAGGATAGAGTGGCCAGCTTCAAGAGACTAAAAAGGGAAAAGTAAAATGTATTCTGTTTGTAAAACCACTAGGTGCTACAAAAAATCAATTAAGCAGTGACGTGAAACTGCTTTACCAACCAACGGACCGTGTCAACAATAGAAGGCAATATTAGAGCTATGATTTATTTTTTCTTTAACATAGGGGAGTGTGAGGGATCAATTTTCAATGATATTGTTATTTTGGTATCAAAAAGATCAAGTTCAATAAAGGACAGAAGTGTTTGTATATCAAAACATGTTTCTTTATAAATGTTAAAGTGTTGCGAAGGTAGACGATATTTATATACAATAGTTAACTAAGGATACATATTTCACTATCACCTTAACCTAATACACAGTACGTATAATCTTCATCAATCTCCAGTTTTGTACATGACAGGACTCTTTACATCACAACTAATGTTTTTCTCTAAGTGATATTTTGTGTGTGTGTTTATTCTAAGTCTTGCAGCTACATTGTGTGTATGGAGAGATTTATTGGCAACGAAACAAGACATGGATAGGGATATTCTTTCCGGAAATCATACAATTGTAGTCTCCTCAGACTTAACTGAAAATATTGTATAAGAGAGTCAGATATGGCCAAAATATCTTTCTAGTGATGTCACATAACCAAATAAGTGATACTTTCTTATTAAATGAAATTTCTGAAGACATAGCACGGATAAAATGAGCTTTATATATAAAAAGGCTCTGATTATCCAATGCACCCCATTGAATGTTGATCCTTTTTTAAAGTAACCAAAAGGCGCGGTCATGATCTAGAAAGAGTATTACAAAAATGCGAGTAAGAAGTCAAAAAGTTTGGCCTCCTATTTTTTCCCCTCAAACTGCATTATATCAGGCCGTGTGTTTAAGTTGACCATGTCAGTATGAGAGGAACATTAAGCCGGATGCCCACGTACGTTTTTCTTCATCTGAGGCGCATTGATTCGGATGCCCATGTGTGACTTTTTTCGGTGTTGTCAGCCAAATCGGATTACACTGCCGTGAATAGACTCTAATATTCTGTATTCGCACAAAGTGCTGAAAACCACGGAAATGTAAAATCTTTGTGAAATTAAACTCGTTCAAGTCTGGGAGAGATAGCCGAAGCTTACCATTGCCAGTTACCGAAGTGTATATATTGTAGGAATTTGAAACTGTCTCCAGTTTTAATATATGGCTTTTGCTGAGGCACAGTAACCGGTTAATGGAAGTTCTACGCTGAAGAAGCCGACGAAAATCGTAAGTGGAATTTCGACTTCAGAGTGATTGAGGATTCTTAAGAATCGTAGGTCAAACTAATTACGTTACATAGTTTTAAACTAAGATACCTATTGTATAAGAGCGTTGCCTAGGTGCATTGCACTTAGAGAAGAGAAAACAATGGTTAAACGTCGAATTTCCACGGGTCCCGCTGGTATTGTAAGTTTCTGTACTTGTAGATGTGACACTAAAATTCTCCAGCATCACCGACTGACAATTTTACTGATATTTCAAGCGTTATTACTTTCTAAAGACCAATACAGACTTGTAGTAAAAATTTCAGACTGTTGCATTTCACCAATACATGCTCAGCCAGCCAGGTTCGGGGGAAAATTTGCCTGAGGAACGCATTCAACAGGCTGGGTCTGGGCTTACGGTCTTTTTAGCAACTTGCAGTCCAGTTTTCCCCGATGTGAAGCCACCACTTCGTTGTGTAACGCCTCCGTTATTCTTAAAAGTCTACATAGAATGGTCACGATTCCATCTGTAGTATGAAAAATATAGAATGAATTTGTCCCTAGGTTATAACGACAGTAGCCAGCAGGAAATATACATGTCAAAGTTTCGTTTACAAGATAAAAGATTGCACTAAACATCAGTCGCTGAGCTGTATGTACAGTGAATAAGAAAATCGGCGTGTAGAGGAGTACAAAGTTCTAACTTATACATGCAATTTCTAGTCTCTGCAGCATGTAATAATTTTACCCAAAAATAGAAGAAAAAAATTGCACCTGCAAATACTTTTTCCCCGCTGCATGAGCATTAAAGTGTCCAGGCAAGCTTGATGTGCATACTACTCTGTCTCGTCGAAATAAGCGAAGATGTCCTTCATTTGCGCTCGCCTTCGAGACATCAAGAAATAATTAGCTGGTTTAGGGATTAATAATTGTTTGTCGCAGAATCTGCTGCCATTTCTGTCTGCCAGACGCTGTTGTATCAAATAATCGCCTCCGCTAAGGTTTTGTTAGTGTCGAGTTCGTTTCTTTATCTATATGATTGTTTGTTTCTCTCTCTGTATATCTTCAAGAAAACTCAAAAGTTACGAACGGATCTCTACAAAACTTAGAGGGATTGTTAGGTATGTTGGGGGAACACTTATGGTGAAGAAGAGTTCAACTGATGCTTTAATGGTGTGTCTTTGTTTCAAGTACCATTACTTAAAAAGTTAAGTATTTTAGAAATTTTGCATTATTTGTTAGGTATTTTACGAAGAGAAAATGACAAATTTTTCGTGATGATCTGTTTTTCCATTCGCTTGATTGTCTCCGTTTTTCTTTTATGATTGGCAGCAGCATAATTCAAAATGTTATCAATGGATCGTTATGAAACTTCACAAGTGTTGTTACGAAGGTTGAAAAATGGCAAAAATAGCCAAATTTTGGTGATGATCGGTTTATCCGTTGCAGAGTTTGACAGTTTGTCAAAACATTTGTCAGTAAAATAACTCAAGCAGACATGGACGGAAATTCAAGAAAGTTACCGAAGCTATTTTTATTGTCATGAGATTCAAGTGACCAAACTTTGGTGATGATTACGAAGGATTTTAGCTTCAGGACCACTTTGCACTTTTTGTTAGCATTGCCTAGCTTGGAGGAGATATGCGCTTTCAGAGCGCTCTAGCTAAACATGTTTCCATCAACAGCCGCCTCAGCACCCGGAGAGCTGGGAGGGTGTCAGAGATGCAGCCGACCACCCTCAGCCTTGTGCACAAATACCGCCTGTGAATTTGTTCTCTAACAAAAAGAAAGTCAACGGTTCTGAGGACTGTCTTTACTTGAACGTTTTCTCCCCAATGCAGCAGGTAGGTTCAAGTTCACTTTAGCTAACATTAGTTTAACTGAGTGTAATATAGGTAGCTCTTGTTAACTCCAGTTGAATTTTGTGTGATTATGGATTTTCTGCCAATGCCTCTGGTTACACTGAGTGCATACAGACTTTAGCAATCGATGCTTTAGATTTATTAGTGCGTAGACCAATGCCTGGTTGTAGTTTGAACGGTTGATCACGTTTTGCAGTATGTCTACCATCAGTTTTGTTGAAAGATTCTCTGTCTGAATGTTGCCTTTCATGCACAGTGCCTCCACCATCAATATTAGCAGTTCCATTTGAAACCTCAAATGGTTCCATAAGCCAATATGAATTCTTAGTCTTTAGAAATTCTTCTTGGAACATTTTGAAAAGTTCATCTCGATCGAACCTTCGTGGGCTTCATATACGTTCTTTGATAAACCTGCTGCCATACGAGCACCTAATGCTGATGATGAAGGCGAAGCAGGTAAGTGTCATGTATGTATGTTGCAGTGAAAGTGTGAAATCAGTAATTTCATCAAATCCCTAAAACTTTCAATCATTTCGTGTAATTCCTGTTTCACTCGAGGATTTCACGAAACTACTAAAATATTCGGGAATTTCGTGAAATCACTGAACTCCGGAGACTATTTAACAGATTTCCTGAACGAGAAAAATGTATCAGTAAATCTGTGAAATGGCAGCATTGTATGGTATTGAATGTGACGCAGACCATGGAGTACCTAAAGTTAGTTATGTTTGCAGTTTTCTGATCTACGTCTTCGGGGTCGCTCATAGGTGACTAGTCTTTCGAACTTTCAGTTAGGTCATCGGGACATATCTTCCCTAGCTCACTTTTTTTTCTTACCTTGGATCTACCTACCAAAGACAGTTGTTCGCTTTTCCCCACATTTACGTTTCCTCGTGTAATGTGCTATGTTTTTATTCCTTCTTTACAGATATTTACCATGTCTGGCGAAAGCTTTGAAAGTCTTTTTAAGCAGAAGTTAATAAAGCGCCATGAGGAATAAAAATAGCGTAGGCACACGATCGCAAAATTGCTCAATCACTCAACTTTTCACTTCGGCCGTCACGTTGCCGTGACTACTACTTTTATAGCGCTTGACTGTCACGCTAAAACTATGCGTCACTGCAATTTTAAACTAACTCAGAAGCTGGAGGCAATCTCAGAGCTTTACCGTTGTTGTTTGTGTATAACGTACTACCTGCAAGAAACTACTCATGCCCTAATTTTTTTTTTAGTGGCATAGCAATGTCGAAGCCTACAACGCAATCGGATACAAAATTTCGTGGTAATGCAACTTTTGTGTACATGTGCGCACGCCCTAAGGCATGCTTCATGCCGAAGATTAAATATTTCCCCATTATAGAAAGTTTTAAACTCGCTGCTGGAAACAGCCAAGCTAAAAGTCGACGTAATTATCTGCTTTCCAGGTAGGCTGCTGTTGAGTCTGTCTATTCACGCGCCAGGCTTTGTGCCAGTTAGTTAATTAATTAGAACAAAAAGAAAAATGCTCTATATTCTGCTGTATTTCCCATATATGTTCCGTAAAAAAAATTAATGAATTAATCAGTGTTTATCCATAATATCAACCAAATATTTATGATTTTTCGATAGGACTAAATATGGGTGAGTTTCCCGGCCTGTCCAGTACTATTATTTGATTTTCAGACGCAAAGTTCTTCACAGTTTTGATGCATCATCAGGTATGAGATCCTCCAGTGCGGTGATGTGCAGAGTGAGGACGACTTACTTGAGCAGATGTTCCAAGGCAAAACTCAAATGCAACTCCAAAAGTCAAAATTCCCGTTTCGTGTTCGAATTAGTTAAGAACAAGTGAACGTGCTGTTCAAGTTGATATTTCTTACCAAGTTTTCCCGTGCATCATAAGAGCTTTCGATATTGATGTAGGCTGGAAGATAGAACCTAGAGCAGCTCCACCTTTTTAAATTCTTCAATTTCGTTTCAAATATCAATAAAAGATTTTAATTATATGTATCTAGGTTGTCAGTTAAAATTCCGCATATTGCCAATTTCAGTGCTAAGTTTGTGCATCAGTTATTTCATAAAATCGCTGGCTGTATTTTTCAGCGATTTCATGAAATTCATAAGTATTTCAACTATTTCGCAAAATCCCCGAGTAAAACAGTCATTACACGGAATGACTGAAATTTTCAGGGATTTCATGAAGTTCCTGATTTCACACGTTCACTGTAGCATAATTCATTATAAACTGCAATTGTATTAGACATAATGTTGTTTCGTTACATTTAAAGAGTTAATTGTGAGTGATTATATTGATGCTTACCTGCTTAGCTACACCTAATTCGTGCTTTAGTGCATCTCCTAAATATTGTAGTGTTTAAAATATAAGTTTGAGTTGCGCCTTATTCCATGTTAGCTGGGTAACTGGTGTTTGAGCAATACATATTTCTGAAAATAAGTTTTATATGTTTTTATTCGTAGAGTTCGAGCCATTTTTTATTGCAGAGCTTAAAATTCAATGAATTTTACAATATTAGATTTTATAACTGAATTAAATGTTCGAAGATTATGTTTCTCGAAGTCCTACAAAAATCTTAAAGTAGTGATAAAGTTGCCACATTCCCCGCTTTTGAATTACTAAATTTTTCAAATAATACATATCGGTCTATGTTGCGTTTGACAAGTGCTTGAACATTAATGTTGCAGAAATTACAAAAAATATGCTTCAAGGAGAAAAGCTTAGCATTTAGGTTCAAAGATGACCATGCAGGTTCCAATGAAAACCTCAACTGTTTTCAGGCCATGTCCATTACCAGAAATGATCCTCTAGGGTTCTAAAGATAAAATCCTCGAGCCTCGCGAACCTGATGTATAACGATAGGAGGCAGTGAACCTTCNTTTGGGTTCAAAGATGACCATGCAGGTTCCAATGAAAACCTCAACTGTTTTCAGGCCATGTCCATTACCAGAAATGATCCTCTAGGGTTCTAAAGATAAAATCCTCGAGCCTCGCGAACCTGATGTATGACGATAGGAGGCAGTGAACCTTCTGAAACCGGAAAAAAATCTAGCAAAGCCATAGTTTTGAGAAAGCATGCCTGTGGAGCCAAAAACTAAATAGTTTAACCCTCCAAGTCTATGATTTCAGTTCCCCATCTGAAACTGGAATTTAACTCTACCTTGGGCATTCAACCGTGTTCAGAACCTATGGTTTATGAAGCCGAGCAAACCCGTAAATAAAAAAAAAAACACCGAAAAAATCAATAAAACATTTCTTTGGAGAAAAAAAAAAAAACTTTCTTCAGCGTCTGACAGTAGTTTCAAAGAAAATCAATGCATGCTCTCAATGGAAACTTCAGAAAAAACAGATTGGATAGACGGCCAGGAAATAGAATAGATTTTTAACTACTTTTCTCAGTGTTTATACGGTACATACATGTCTATTACTCGAAAATCTTTGACACGTGTATTTTAGAATTAGTGGACACAAGAAATTATCCCAATCTTTTTAGTAACCTCGGCAGACCATTTCGTAAGTTCTCTTATTAGACCACCTAACTGTTACCCTATTTTACAGCAAGATAATAATTTAAAAGGCAAATGCAGTTCCACTAGCAAAAAAATTACAATCAAATATCTATATACATTTTCCTAGTTTGAAAATTTTCTACATCCCTCTTATTTAATATTATTTCTAACTAGAGCACTCTGAGAGCGCATACCTCCGCCAAGTGAGCCAACGGTAGCAAAAATTCAAATTGGCTCTGAAACCATAATTTTTTTTCATAAACTCCAAAATCAAATCATGTGGGCCTTTTATATTAATAACAGCTTGTTCCATTTTTTTGAAGATCCGTTCATAACTTTTTGAGTTATACTGTTAACAAACGTTATGACAAATATGAGTCAAACATACAAATGAACCAACCGATCTGCACCAAAATTTGATCATTCATGTATTTTACCATNCAAGAAAAATGACGCAGACAAACAAACAAACAAACGGATAGACATATCTTCACCAAAAGTTAATCATCTGTTCCTCCTAACATACCTAACAATCCCTGTAAATTTAATCCAAATTGGTTCATAACTTTTTGAGTTATCCTGGTGACAGACAGACAGACAAACATACAAACAGACAAATAGACAAACAGACAGACAAACACGACGAAAACATAACCTCCTTGGCGGAGGTAATAAAGCGGCTGCTCTCTATGGCTCTGTTGAAAGCACTTGACAGGTTATCGTAATTTTGTATGAAGAGACAAGCTTTAGAAAACGTCAGCATAGACGTATATCTACTCTCACACAGTTTCCCCTCGGGAGAAGATGGCATAGAGCTTAAATAGTTGCACGTACTGCATAAATTTCCCCAGAGTCTCGTTCCAAGTCACACATCCTTGTCCAATGGTTGTTCTAAAAATTGCTACAAGCTCTGCAATCTTCGGCGAGCCACAAATATCTTCCAAGAGCGATCCGCACGGTCTGCATTCTTTCTTAACATTCACAAAACACTGCAAGTGACCTGTCCTTATAGGCATGAATATTTCATCAGGAGTTCATGCCATGCACTTTATCCTGAGAGTGGACACGGATCTTAGTCATAATTTACACCAGAGCGTGAATAATTCATTTTCTGTGCTCTGTTTCAGAATAAGCTCCTACCAGTGATGTTCTATATACATGGAGGAGCATTCCAGTTCGGATCTGCCTTGGATATGTCACCTTATATCTTTATGAGCCAAGAGGATATTGTTCTGGTTGTTATACAATATCGGCTGAACACTATGGGTAAGGGTGATGCCTTGAAAAGCAGCATAAATTTCTAGAGCATGGGTAGCACCAGCTGCCATGGGTGCGCTGGTTTTATACGCCGGGAGGATATTGTTAGGTTGGTTTATATCCAGTACCAGTTCGTTGCTCACCTGCAGTGATTTTGTTGCTGCATACGATACTGAATATTTTCCTAAAGCATTTTTTATTAGCCAGAAGCGCGTGAGCATGGAGCAATAAAATATTTTTTTTTTGTTTACATTGTTACCTTCGCCAAGGAGACTATGTAGTTACCTGCGTTTGTTTCTTTGTCTATAGACAAAGAATTATGTTACTAATATATTAGCAACATAATTCCAAAATGTATGCAGGGATCTTCATTAAATTTACTGCAACTGTTAAGAATACTACGCAAAACATACGCTTCAGTTTAGATGATCACAAGGAAATCCTGATTTTTGGATTATTTCAAAATTTTCTTTAGCCTTTCATTGCTTGGCAGATGTTGGCGTTCTCGGAGGGCTCTTTGCTTCCTAAATAGCCGATTCCCGATAAGAGCTACTAAGTTATAAGGTAACAACACAGGTAAAGTCAACTTGATTGCTCACTAAAAACTACGAGTAAGAAACCGTCACATGCCAGTCCCCAGAGGAGTGCACTGCGGCAAACGATTTCAGATTGTCAGAGATCAGACGTGAAATACGGAAGACTTGTAATGGCAACTGTTACTTTCAACCGTTTTATTGTAGGTTTCATCAGTGCCCTTCCAGTGCGCCATGAATTATTATTACTTTTAAAATACACCACACTGGTGACGTGAAAACGGAGGAAACTCCATTAAGGTTTTTAACCCTTGCAACCAGCCCAGCAAGAGAATAAAGAAAGAAAGAAAGAAAGAAAATGAGAATTAAAGATCACAGAATCGTTCTGTTTACAAGTTGCCTAAAGCTGCCAATGCCCACACCAACAATGGCAGAGCCATCAATACTATTCCAACCATGTACAAATGATGGAAAGAACGATCGATAATACTGGCTTGCACGACATCGTACCGTTTCCAAGACAAACTCATAAAGAGCACTAGTACGCCGAGTATGCTACACACGAGCAAGTGGCTACGGAAGAGAGCCATGAGTACGGCAGTTATGTATTTTATAGAGTAAGTAAACCTCAACAACTCTGCGACGATGCGCTAGACCACAAAGCACAACACCATCCAGCATCCAAGCATATCGATAAACCACTCTGTCAAGCAAACTAAAATGGCAATCGGCAGCAGAATACAGGACTAAGGAGCAGTGTTCCAACAGGGGGAATGCATAGCAACTAAAGCAGTGACGTAGCAATTCCACCGAGCCCAACAGCTTCCAAGTACGTGGCATAAGACCTATTTTTTGCGATGCTCGTGAGGCAACAGTTACTGAAGGGGTGTGGGGCTCAAACGTCAACTTTGGATCAAAGATGACCCCAAAGATTACCAAATCATTTACCGCAGACAGTGACACACCATACCGAGTGAATGCGGGGAAAACAGGTCTCACTGTAGGTGACCTAGACACGAGCATAGTTTTAGTCTTACCTGCAATTAATCTCATCCCCCACATAGAACACCAGGGATCAATCTCCTCCAAATCACGCTAAATGGGTACCAAAACCTCCAACTTATTACTAGGATTCTCAAAACAGTTAGCAAAGTAACATCATCAGCGTAACCAACAAGCAATTTATGAACAAGATCAAACAAATCCGCTCTATGTATGATGAACAAAAAAGGCCCAGAACACTACCCTGAAGGACACTAGATATCACATCCAAAAACTCGCTACTCTTCTCATCAACAACTACACATAGGCGTTTACCAGATAGAAACCGACTGAAAGCCCCGAAAATTGAGCCGTCAACACCCATCAATCTGAGCTTATGCAGCGAACCCACGTGATTCACGCGATCAGTAGCTGCACTGAAGTCAAGCTGGACCAACCTAGCCTCATGACCCTTATCAAGTACCAACTGCAATACATATGAAATTTTAAGCTAAGTATCACAAGTACCTAAGCCCTTAAAAAATCATACTGAGTGCTAGGAAAGACATCCTGTTTCTCAAGAAAGCGGCCCAATTTTGACGCAAACAAGCTTTCGTAAACTTTGCTTAAAATTGGTGTGATCAAGATGGGTCTATAGCTAGAGGTCTGAGGTGAGGCACAGCCCTTTGTAATAGGTGTTACCTGAGCGACACGCCAGCATTCCGGGAAAGAGTCTAACCATAGCATTCGACGGAAGACAGAAGCTAGCGGGTCTGCAAGTACACCAGCCACTCTCCGAAGAAAGAGCGAAAACATACCAGATGGATCAGTGCCCCAATAGGGGTCCAGGTCAAGAAGAAGGCTGTGCACTTCAGAAGATCTGAAAGCAAAATTACAGAATCTCGGCTCAGGGTCACACACTAAAGGAATGTGCACCCGGTCTCGGCTCTGTTTCTCATCAGTAAAGCGCAACAAAAGGTCTGCAACAAGGTAACCACCAGTACCAATAATTACAAGGGGACAAAACAGCTCGCGCCAAACACAACGCTCTTCAATGTGAACCACCACTTATGTGTGCTAAGAGACGAAGCTAGCAACCCCCTGGACCTCAGATTATGCTCTCTCTCAGCTTCCCCAAAACAAACCCTAGCCATACGCTGCAGTTCTCTGAAACGCTCAAAGTAACATCAGGCCTGTAGTGTTACCAACGGGAATAGGCCACCTGCTGCAACTGATACGCCCTCCGACAGGCATCGTCAAACCAGAGTTCGTCGCCTTTTCTGACCGCTTGAAGCGGGAAGGGACATAGGTTCGCACTATGCGAGAGAAAAGCCGATCCAAAGTAGACCCAGGATCAGAAAACTTTCTAACGCCAAGATAAAGCCAAAGCGACGCTAGAAACGGCGTCCCTTTTCAATCTGGAGAAATTCTGATGTAGCATAACCGAGTATCAAGATTTTGCCTCCCAATTGTTGTCATTCTTTAATATTAATTTTGAGCGGTCACTAGCACAACTGTTTTGTCTACAAAGAGTAAATCTGAGGATGCTGTCGTACTATCATGAAAAATGATATGAACATACGTAGTGAATTTAGGTTTTGAGTGAAAAGTTTAATTTGGATATTTTACCGCAAACAATTTTTTTTCTTTTAGGATTTTTCTCACTGGAAGATGAAACAGCTCCCGGCAACATGGGCATATTAGACCAGAGATCAGCGCTGAAGTGGGTACACAAGAACATCCACAACTTTGCAGGAGACCGTGAGCGGGTCACCATAGCGGGCAACAGTGCCGGCGGTGCATCGGTTCACCTGCATATGTTATCTCCTGAGTCTCTAGGTAAAGTTATTTAACCTGTTTCATTATCCTAATAAATATACCAAGCACAGTTAATTCCACTGTGATCTTTACATACAGCATATGAAGTAAAGCTATTTAATCTATTCTTTGACTGTTGTTGGGATTGTCGGGAAAACTAGATTCGAATTTTCCCTTTTCCATGATAACTATTCCTCTCACATTGCCGGAAAAGGAAAAGTTTCACTTGTGCCGTTAATTTCAAGGGAAAAATTCTTTAAATCACCACTAAAACTCTGATCGTGGCCGTATTGTTAAAACATTTAAACAGATGAACTATTTTCAAATATTATTATTAATTGAAACAGTACTACATCACCCGGTCTCGCTTTTTAGAAAATCAACTTCACGCATTTAATATCAGCATTCAGTTTACAGTTCTGTTTAAGAACTTTCTCCTTCTTCCTAAATTTAAAAAGACACACACTTGTCAGTTTCTTTAAAACAATACGGGAATAAAACTTTGTAATTCCGTAAATTGCTATATTAAAATTCATGTCGACGTTTCGACCAAGTACGTTGGTCATCTTCAGGATTTAAAACAATATATAGTCATCTGTCAAAATGAGAAAAAGCAAATTGAGTCTACTACTGTTACGATGATCAGAAACTGACGAGTGTGTGTCTTTTTAAATTTAGGAAGATGGAGAGAGTATTTAAACAGAACTGTAAAATCAACTTCAGTAGCTATTTTGAGTAAAAGAGGAAAGTCGATTGCAGTTGCTGCTGGGCTAGACAATGTCACAGCTAAACCAGGTCTTCAACTTTTTTTCACAGGCCATCATAGAGACCAAAATTTTCCTCTTGTTTTGCAATTTTTTTGCGTTGCTCTTATATTTTTCTATAGGTAATGACAAATTCGGATTTACTATATGGTCAATACTGGCATGAAAGTTTTTCTTAAAACATTTACAGAATAAACTAATTAAAGTTTTCCAATAAGTTTACCCAAGCGTGTAAATAGTAAATCTAAAGACTAAAGGCTTCAGTGCGATTAGGTATTACTTAGTCAAAGTAACATTGCTAAATTTGAATCGCTATTCATATTCAAGTTAAATTTTGATTACTGCAAATAATTGCCTTAATATATTGTGTAAAATGTTTTACAAATGGTGCCTCTTTTTACAGGTTACTTCCAGCGAGCCATCATGCAGTCCGGCTCGGCGTTAGCACCTTGGGCAACGTCGATGAAGCATCGCTCGATGGCGTACGACATGGCTAAACTCCTCAACTGCGGCACCAAAGCCAACATACAACAGNGGACTGCACTGAACATAAAAATGACACGCTGTACGAGAGCTGCTTGGTTGACCACATGACCAGCGAGGAGGTGTTGCAATGCATGAAGGAAGCGCCCCTAGAGGCTCTTGTAACATTGCCTACCGAATTTTTCGTAAGTAAGAACTCGGAATAACTTATAGGCAAGTGCATTATAGTGAAGGTTGAATCGGTGTAAAAGTTCATGGCCCACAATACCAAGGTACCTATTATAAATACAAGCTCGTAAAATCTGGCCAGCATTATATCTCACAGTTCCCACTTGTAATTGTATTTACAAGCCCTAAGCACCCCTCAGTGTGTGAAAGCCTAAATAGCATGCAAGGAGCTCTCTCATGTACCGGGCGCACAGAAACTTGTTTATAACATTTTACGGTAAGAATGACGAGCAAGACATTCATATATCTGTTTTGCATATGGAATGAAGAGCTGTAGTAAATTGCCAAGCAGTAAGTTATACAACGTTGATACGTTAGTAAATTTGGAAACTGGATTACGCAAAATATGCATTGTATCGCTACCTGTAGGGGAGGGAAGGAGGTGTTGCAGCGCTTACGAAAATATCGATCAAAACTCAGTATACTATATAAGAACTGCTATTTACTTGAATGCAGTTGTAGTGAAGGGCATAATACTTCAGCATGATTGCTAATTACCTCCGTGTAGGAGGTTATGTTTTTGTCGTGTTTGTTTCTTCGTCTGCCACCAGCATAACTCAAAAAGTATAGGACGGATCTTGATGAAATTTAGAGGAATTTCTTGGCATGGTGAGAGTAACAGATGATTCAGTTTCTTTCTAGATCCGTTCTACCGTTTGTTTATTTGTTTGTCTCCCTCTTTTTTCTCAGTACCATAACTCAAAAAGTAAAGAACGAATTTTTATGAAATTTAGAGGAATTCTTAGAAGTGTTGAAAGACGTAAATGGTTAATGAAATTTTGTTCATGATCGATTGGAGTTTTTGTGTGTTTGACTAATGTTTATCAGAATGATTGTGAGCAACATAACTTCAAAGTTTATAAATGGATTTTCAAGAAAATGACAGAAGCAGTTATTGCTGTCAAAAAGTGCAACTGATTACATTTTGGTGCTAATAAAAGGAAATCAACTTGAATTTTTCGTTACCGTGGCCTTGCTTGGCGGAGGTATGCCCTCTCAGAGTGCTGTAGTTACTGAAAGTGTTTCATCGTGTTTCACAAGCAGTGTAGCGACGTATTCAATTTATATTCAATTATATATATGTATATTCAATTTATATTTATATTCAATTTATATTATATTCATTTATATTAAAGAAGCTTATCACAACAGTGGACGATTGTCTGTAGGGTCATTGTAATGGCTGCTATTCTGGCGTGGTAGAAGTCCCAAGGGAAAGATTTTTACGTAATGAATTGTTCCAAGTATCGCCAAGTAGACAACCGAGGTCTTCCGGGGAACTGATAAAACTTCTAATAAAATATTTAATATTTCTTAACCTTGGCTGAAGTGTTTTATGCAATTACTGTCATTTATAAGTGATGCAGAGGTAAGTGCGTAGCAGAGTTCACACGTCATTCATATCAATGCGTTCGCTCATCCATTTGTCCGAATGTGCTACTGTCTTCTGAATTTTAGTTCACTCTAAATTTGAAAAGTTATCCGCAATGTGGCTGTGACACTTGCCGAGAAAGCTGATTTGAATATAAACGCGTTTTAATAACTTAGTAGCGTACACAAAAAAAGTTCCGTTGATAACAATGCTACAAAACAATCGGACGCGTGGATGAGTAAACGAGTTTAGATGAATGATCTGCGAACTCGGCATTTCATTGTGAAGAACACTTTATTGTAGAGAATTTACCAAAGAATTACCATGACCAGGACTATGTAAATATAAATACGTTCAAAATACCGAAATAGGCTTATATTGCAAAACGTATGCGTGATGGCATAACCCAACTGATCAACCTTTGGTTGGTTGCTCATTGGTCAAGCTTCCTTGATCTGCGTCTCTTGATCTCAACATCGCTTGCATTTAATATCAAGTTATGACCAGTTATTACTGAGTTACCTCTGAAAGAGTATGCCAAGACAGAAAAGTTTGTGGTTCTTGGAGCTGTTTTTTTTTTGCTAAGGTTAATTTGCTATGAACATTGACCCATCAAAATACGAGCGCAAGTTTTATGCAGCAAGATGCATTAACCAATATCTCGAGTTGAGGTTAGTGACTCGATAACCTTCATCGCATCACTGAAGGATATCCAGTTGTAGGCCACGCGTCGCCACAAGATGCTCACCGATTGGCCGTCTACTGCCCATTTCTGGTAGTTTTCTGTGTTTCAGCTTTTGCAGTTTGATTTGTTAATTTTTTACCCGCAGGCTTTGCATACTTCATAAGCTGTACCTCACGCACATATAATGTTACCAAACCAAGCTCAGGACTTATTTCGAATGTTAAAAAAAAAACACACATGAAGACACAAACCACTAAATTCACACCAGTGTGTGCGTATTTATATTTGTGTAGGATAGAACCACCGTTGATTTTTGATGTTTCAGAGACAGTTGATCTGCAAAGTTAATTTTAATATCGATTATATATATATATATATATTCGCAGAGAGTGGGGCGGATACCGCCATATATGGTACCAAGGGTGGATAAAAACATTCTATCGGACCATCCGAGTGTGGTCATGAAGGACCATTTGAGCAAGAATGTGGACCTCATGATCGGCACTACGCGGGATGAAGGAGCCATGCTTATTGGGAGTAAGTCATTGAACTCGTTGTTTTCATATACATAGAAGAGAAATAATAAACCTGCTTCATGGTAGGAAAAATTGTGTGTGAGTAGGTAACGGTGATCTGTGTGACAGTTTGTATCCTGGCCGCAGAACAGCATTATTTCAGGTGTTCAGTGCTTGCCAGACTCCTGTCTCGAGAGCTCGTGCTTTGCTAGAGGCTGTGGATTTCCATGAGGACTGCACATATACAGAGAATACTACTGACGTAGTAAAATAACCTTGGATAGATGTCAGAACAATGCTGGAAGGTTGGGTGAATGTTGGACATCGTCGACCGACACCGGAGAAATGGTTTGCCAAGAAGAGCCAAGATATGGGTGCTTATATGTACATTAACATTGAGCACTCCTGGGAAAAGCTTTACGGAAAAGGCTAACAAATCCTGCAGTCAGTTTAATCTATGCAGTATCAGGAAAATATTCAAATTTATAATAGCAGCTAAGTACACCGAAGTAAAAATATCAGATAGCTATTGTTTGGCACATAACAGTTACCAACGACGATACAACAGTCAGCGCTATTGTACATATATAGAAGTAACGCCGAGTATAGTTATTTATAAAGAAACACATATAATATCGTAGTGGAATGAACATACCATAATAAAAACATAGCTTATCAATATAAGTTTTTCTCTAAATGAAGCACAAAAACTTTAACGAGGAAGCTCGTTCACTATAGTTAACGTCCTATATTTATGTTTTAGTCAAAGCTGAATGTCTCATCTAAGTGAAGAAAAATGCTCAATGCTGAATGAGTCCATTAGCATTAGTACAATAAAATTCAACTGTCATGTAGGTAGGATAATCAAGAGCTTCGTTGGTTCAAAATTTATCGGCAATGTTGGTCCAGGATTAAAAAACAGCACAGGCTCGACATTACAAACATGACCAGTTGACATGCTGGGAGACAACGTTGGCCCGACCTAGACTAGAGATTCAGTGTTAGGTGGGAAACAAATGCTGGCTTTCTTTTTGAAGAATATGCATTACAGTACCCAATACCGGCCCGGCAAATTAATATCAGTTAAGACAGTAACCGAAAACACACATTTTATAATAACGCTGCGTTTCCAGACATCTACAGCGATGAAAAAGCAATACCGCTACTGACGTCCAACAGCGAGCAATTTAGTCCCATGGCTCTCCGTCTTGAAGAGGTCCTGCCAGCTTATGAATATACGCGGCAGATCTTGGAACACTACGTCGGCAACACGGAATGGAACTATGAGTCTTTGGATCAAACGGTCGCCGTAAGTATCTCGTTAGAGCGCCAAAAAGATCTTAGAACATTAAAAAAAATCATAGTGCACATTACCCAGTGAGCTGCGAAGCTAAGTCACTCTCTGGTCTACTGTTGGTGGCAAGCGATCATACCACAGACAAGCTGGAGCTTATAGTCTATATGTGGATACCATTGTTGAAAAAATAGTGATTAAATTCTAAAAAGGGGAACAAATAACATAACTTCAAAGAGGCGTTTAGAAAACTGCTTTGACGGTTAACATAATATCCACCATCACCATTTTTCAAATAATTATGCTTTAATTTATTTTAGTGTATGCCTCAGTAATGTGCATATACCCTATTGTATTGTTGGGACACTTAGGCATTGGTTCTAAACTCAAAAATGTTTTGTGAAATAGAGAGCGGCAATGACAAGGATTTGTATCACTAATAGCATGAGACGGCGAAGCCTGCTTTCCCAAATTTTCTTAAATAATTTCATTGACAGTATCCACACCCTACTGAACGCACCTGGGTTAAGGTACCATAAACGGTAATGTTGTAAGGTCCTCGGCTACGCTGATGACAATGTTCTTATCTCTCGCCATTTCAGAGTACTGGAAAAGCTGCTCGTAATTTGCAAGAATGAAACCAGCAATTTCTGGGTTGAGTATAACTATGTCAAGACGGGCTAAATGTACATTAAACTTAGAAAAAATAACTTGCCACCGACAAACTCCCTTGTTTCGATGATGTACAACTTATTTGCTGAAACAGCTTCTAATACTTGGGTCACAAAATCACTAACAATTTTCAAAACAATGGGAACTCCAAATTCAAATATCTCGAAAACGAAGCATTTAAGCATTTGCGACGGAAGCGTCATTCATGAAAAAAGTATTAAAATGCCTGATATTACCTAAATAAATCAACCAAATCATTAAAAGATCCGTTGAAGCTAAACCGGATAGTGACCGCTATGACAATCAGCAAAAATTTTACCAAAGTTCGTCATGCTACCGAAGAATTTGTTTTTGATGGGCTGTCAAGTGCAGCATAGTATGTGTCTGAACATAATTTTCTAGAAAATTTATTGCAGTGTCATATCAGATACTTGTGAATATTCAGTGAATGCAATAACACTTGCATTTATGTATCAGATGCTCGGCGACTGCATGCTGTGGTACCCAACTGAAACTGTGGCTCATGTGGCTGCTCAAGATCAGGGCCAAAATAGAAAAGTGTATGTTTATGAATTTGCATACAAGTCTGAAAAACATGGCTTACCAACGCTTCAATCTCCTTCCGGCAAAAAATGTAAATATCAGTGGTGTTAATCTATATAATAATTTTTGCTTGTCCCTCCGTTATAAATTATAGTTAATTACTTAGTACGACTGTGACACTTTCATCAGTATTAGATAAGGGAAAGTTATTGCATCCTTGAAGTATCATTGATACTACTGGGAAAGGGATCTATAGGAGGAGTCACGTTCAAATTTAAACTGCTACTGCTGGTAGGTCTTGGGTACAAGATTCACTTCCTGACTTGGAACATTTTACAACCTTCCTATGTAAGATACAGGTTCGAGGGCAGCGCTATAGTCGTTCGTGAGGATTTGTGTGCGTGTCTGTGTAGCTACGCGGATCGTGTGCGTGAGGGGGCGTTCAAGTTGGTTGCGTGGCGCTGCTCGGTGTATCACAGATTAAATTAGGTTAGGTAAGGTTAGGTAAGGTTGGATTGGATTTGGTTGGGTTAGGTTGGGTTAAGTTGGGTTAGGTTACGTTGGGTTATGTTGGGTTAGGCTGGGTTAGGTTGGGTTAGGCTGGGTTAGGTTGGGTTAGGTTAGGTAAGGTTATGTTAGGTTAGGAGGTTAGGTAAAGTTAGGCTAGGTTAGGCTAGGTTAGGTTAGGCCAGGTAGTGTTTATGTTTGTGGTGACGAGCGCGGGATAGCTTACTTGAACGCAAAATCGTCGTGAACGACGACAGCGCTCGAAGGCATAGAGGAACAATAATTTTTATGTTTTGTATAAAGTCACCAGGTTTCTCCAGTATTGCATAACGGAAATTTAGGATAATACGGGTCCGAGATGTACAGGGCGGTGGGAATGAATATTCGTATATCATGAAATTGTTCATTTAAAAAATCTAACGAACTAAAAATAAATAAAGTATTTGTATTTATGTGTTATTAATTGATATATGTCAACAAAACCAAAATTTTAATGAAATATATAAATTATATAATATTTCACATACTGTACACTGTATTTGGGTTTGAAAAATGCATTCGTGCAAAACGATTTTTTCATTTTAAAATTGATAACACTGTTCAAGAACTTTCTAGATTTCACGTTAGGAAACTACTATAGCCAACAAACAGCTATGGGGTAATTATTTCACACGACATGGTAGTAGAAGGTTGTACCCTTGGCAAAAAGCAAGGAGCTTACCGTTACGAATTCTGTAAAAGAGTAGATTATTAAAGAATGAAAATCCAGGAAAAGTTATAGGCAAATATCACACACTCAAAATACCGTTTACCACCATCGGGTCAGTTATGAGAAAGTTTAAAAGTTCGGAAACCGTCGAAAACCAACTTAGATCTGACAGGTGCCGGAAAATTTCCCTAGAGCTTCAAGAAAAATGGCCAGGAAAGTGTCCGAAAATCCCATGACTACTCATAAAAAGCTTCAGGAGGACTTGCTAGCAGCAGGGGCAAGCGTTGTCCTTCGTATAATAAGCCACGAGATACACTAAACCGTTTACGGTCTCGAGCTCCTCGCAAAACTCCCCCGCTGTCGAAGCGAAACAGGGAAGCTCGTCTGAAATTCGTCCGTGAGAACAAGGATAAGCCTGAGTCGTCTGGGAAAACGTGTTGTGGTCGGATGAGACTAAAATAAAGCTATTTGGATGAAATTCAATGAACCATGTGTGGAGGAAGGACGGAACGGTATTCTCGCCAAAAACACCATTCCCACAGTGAAATTTGGTGGTGGTAACGATATGATTTGGGGAAGCTTTTCATTACGTGGAACAGGTGACATTCACATCATATAAGGGAGAATGAACGCTCAGATGTATCAGACCAATTTGAGAGAACAGTTGCATGCGTCGGTTAAAAAATTCGGCCTATGGCAGGAATTCGTTTTTCAGCAGGACAACGACCCAAAACATACCGCAAAAACCACGAAACAATGGCTCACCGATAATCATGTATTACAATTAGAATGACCAAGCCAGTCTCTGGATTTGACTGCGATAGAAAATTTGTAGCGATTTCTGAAATTTTAAACATTAATACAAGGAGACTGAAGTCCATTCCGGAACTCAAAGAAATCTTCAAATGGACTAAAATCGCTCAGGAAACATGTCAAGGCTTTATAAAACACCATAGAAAGAGATTAGTTGCCGTTGTTTTTTAAACATAGGCGACGCCACAAAATATTAAATACTGTTTTAAAATCGCTTTTGTTGTGTTGTAGAAATACATTTTCAACCTAAAATATATAAATTGTTTTTAATTTCTATTATAGTAGAATTTACTGTCCGTTTTAAGCCATTAGTACAAGTTGTAATGAGAGAACAATTTGTGTTTGCTTGAAAAAGTGGTTCGTCGATGCGCGTTCATGCTGGGTGGTGTTGTGCCTTGTGATCTGTCGCATCGTCACAGAGTTGGTGGTGTCTGTTTTTTGTATAAAATCTATAACTGCCCCAGTCATCCGCTTTCTGAGTTTCTTCCGGATCCATTTGTTCGGGTGAGGTATACTCGGCGTACTGGTGCTCTTCATGAGTTTGCCTTGGAACCGTTACGATGCCGTACGGTCCAGTATTCCCGTTCGTTTTTTCCATTGTGTGTGGATGTTTGGAATGGTTTTGATGGCTCTGTCTTTGCAAGTGCGGGTATTGGCAGCTTTAAACGATCTGTACAGAGAGCTGTTCTGTGATCCCGGATCTTCTTTTTTTCATTCTTTTATTTTCTTCATCCGCTGGGCTGGTTGCCTGGAGGTTTGTTAACCTCATGGAGTTTCTCCGTTCCTACGTCGCGAGTCTGGTGTGATTTAATAATAATAATAATTGATAATAAAGGAATTATCTATCTGAAAGGAGTTACTTATTTTGTTGTTGCGTGTGTGTGGTGTACGCAAAAAATACAAATTCTGTATCAATATATTCATTTTTGGTTCGCTAGATTTTTTAAATTAACGATTTAATGGTCTACGCATATTTATCCCCCCCCCCCCATTTCATGCTTGAAGAGCATGCCTTTTGTTCTGTGGATTTTCTACAGGTTTCATGTAATTATCGTTATTGGTTGTCAATAGTGAGGTGGAGTTTAAAACCCTGCTTTTGTTCCAATGACAAATAATTCCCACTCGTCATTGTTCATCGCAGTGTAAAAGATAACAAAAAAGTCAGTTTCGTAGTGGCTATAGAAGATACTGATCTTTTATAAAGACTGAGCTGCTCTTCAAGAAGACAAACAAACAATAGTATCTAGAGACACTGTATGACAAAGAATTGCGTAAATAGCAATTCCTCCACTACTAAGTTTGCACATAGTGCCTTAGTAACAGTTGCACGCTTAATTTGCGGCGTATTCGAAGCTTGTAATTTTTTTTTAAACTCGGTTATCCTTTGCAACTTTCTGTTGTACAGACGTGACACACGCAGAGGAGCTGATGTATCTGTTTGGCATACCGAACGAAGACCTGATGTGGATTAACCCGATTCAAGGCGAAGACGACGCTGAAATCAGCATGAAAATGACACAAATGTGGGCTAACTTCGTTCGAACTGGGTAAGAGATTGGAGAAAAATATTGTACATGCAAAAATTTGCTACATGTTTTCGTTATTGTATTCACCTTCACGTAAAGCAATGGGCCAATTTCGCACAAAGAGGAAGCCAGTGTATTTTATATTCGTAAATTTTTCTGTGGTAGGGTCTGGGTAACAGTTATCCTGAGGTGTAAATATTTTTCGATAGTGAGAAACTGCCATTAGTTTGGTAAGCCTAAACTTCAAAGTGTTTGAAATGATTACAATTTGAAAGATTTCCGTCGAACTTATATCAAACTTTACGATAGCAGAAACTCTGAAAATAGACACCAGAAGATATGGAAAGGGACCTTTCCGTGCAGTCGTCTGGGCCTAGTGGCTTAAGAGCACTGGTTGGGAAATATTGTAATAAAATTCAGTATTAATCCGAGAAAATGCTGAATAGGAGCTTAAAAGAGTGAAATTTTAATAAATGTTTGCTATTTTATTTGTTAGAGTACATATAATTTACGTATAGTTGAACTCATGTCGTGAGGAACGTAAATGGTACTGTGTAGATCTATAAGGTAGGCAAAATAGTTCTGTCCGTATTTGATTGGCTTTTCGCTGCTATTGAATGAAGTGAAAACATGTACGCAATGCGCGTAGCAATTATTTTCAAAGCCGGACAGACGAGAGTACAGACTTGCAAGCGTTCCAAACATTGGTTGTCACCCCAGGATGTTGTCCCTCACACCGCAAGACGGCTTATGAACCCAAGCAAGATTATGATTTGTGTCTAATGGACAGGTAGTCAAGTGGTTCATTAAGAGCTGCTACCAACGAGCCATGTGGTAGCTGCAGACCTCTATTCTCAGTAATTGGAACGTGAGCAGCAGGCATTGCGCCAGAAGGAGCCAGCACTGGTGAATCGCAAAGGTGTACTTTTCCTCCATGACAACGCCAGACCGCATATCGCGCGAGTGGTCAGGGATACCTTCTAGCGACATGGGTGAGAGATTTTGTGCCATCCACCTTATTCACCTGACCTTGCGCCATCTGATTGCAACCTCTTCCACTCCCTGGATAGTCATCTTCGGGGTAAATCCTTCACCAATGAAGCAGACTTGCGCAAAGCCCTCACGGACTTCTTTGCGTCCAAAATGCTCTAGTTTTACCGCAAGTCGATTGAAAAGCTGCGTAGAGATATGTTGGCAGAAGGTGTAAATGTCGATGTTGATTACTTCGAAGACTAAATATATGTTACACATATTCTGAAGCGGCTTTTCCATTAGAAACGGACAGAACATTTTTGGTTACCTTTTATTTTATCCACATGGTTCAAAACTATTAATTTGTAATATCAATCGCAAATGACATTCATAAATCTGTTGTTCTTTTTTTTTTTTTTTGCTCTCAGAAATTTTAATATTTCGAAAATAGATATACCATGACCTAAAATTCGAGGAACTCAAGCTCAAAGTATCACAAAGCATGGAATCAGCACATTTAGTATAGGAATGTATGGAATAGGTAAAGTTATGTTTCGTTAGCACATCATACGATAAGTAATGTTGGATAAGATTATACAGAGGCTATAGTATTTTATGATAATTTTGCTATCGCTAGGTTTGCTAGATTTCAAAAGGTATATTAGTGGTAGTTTAAGTGATTTCACGATTTTACAGAAAAAGACAAGTTAGGTGATGCTATTGGACATACAGTCAGGATAGGCAAGATTCAGCATTTCAGAATTTGTGTGGTAAACTTGTTATATTCGATTGAGAGGGATTTTGTTGTGATGGGCAAGATAAGGTCATGTGGCATAAGGTTAAGATTGGGTTCAGATAATTTAGACTAGGTTCGGAAAATTGATAAGATAAAAAATCCTGCTGTAGAATTAGATATATTAATAAGGCCAAAACTCTAGAATTTCTTGCCCGTCGCAAAGTCTGCGGCTGCTCCTAAACGGCGCTGAAATAGAGGCGTCTAAAGTATCGGACCATCAGAATAAATAATTGCAAATCGGCGGCTCTGCAACAAGTGCAAAAATTTGTAGTTTTATGGAAGTGGTTAATAATGATGCAAGTACATGTCAAATACATGAGAGTATACCTCTATGGAGACCATTTTTATGCAGAAATCCGACACCAGATGACGAACCAGCGAAGTGGGAGCCGTTCACTCTAGACTATCCAGGCATCTTCATCATCGACAAAAACTGGAAAATGGAAAAAAGTGACCCGAAAAAAGAGGTTTGTCCAGCAACAAGCGCTTGCGGTTTATATTTCTGCATACTATAATTATCATTACGCTGGTTAACTTGTTTTCACAAAAACTTTAAAGAAACTCGTATGTTAAGGTTATTTTGAAGGAAAATGTAAAGTTTTGTGAAATTATGATGGATATTAATCTCTTTTCTTTTTAGGTTATAAAGAGTTCCTGCTTATGTGAGACCTAGTCTGCATTCTTATGTGTACATTCATTCATTTATCTGTATATGAAAATAAAATTTACTATATCTAAATGTTATGTAAGCGCAAATATTGGCACAAACTTTCTCTGGCGATTCATTTTTGTCTCTTGTTTTATTGCAGCTTCGACAATTTTGGAGAAAACTGCCTTTGAAGATGAACCGCGAGCTGTTCCCTAAATCTGTTGGAGTAACTGGAAATACATTCAGCACAGACGGATCAGAAGGTCCAAATATTCGAGAGGAACTTTAACTGAATATCGAGCAAAAAATTCTTACTGAAACTGGGAAAACTATTGCTGCTCTGAAATTCCTAGTGGAAATGGAACATACATAATTTGATGTCTTTTAGTGTTGCCTGCTGAAGGAAGAGTAAATTAATGGTTCAATGCGAACAGTTGAATGAAAAAGTGGCTGATTTTTATGTTTCGTGTTGACTGTGGATTGAAAAATCTATTGCTTTTCTTATGATGACAGAGCAATGTAACATACATTGATGTTTCAGTGTTGATTATAGAAAATGACATAAAAGAATGTGATAATAACAAAATGAACATGTAACACAGAATAATATAACAGCGTTCAAAATACGCTCTACTATATAGGCAAATATAGAGACTTGGTACAAGTATAACTTGAGATATTAACTTCTGTGATTATATGTACAGCGGAATGAGACATTATTTGATGTTTCCATGTCTATGATGGAAATAAATATTTGTTTCATTTACTAAATTATTTAATGGTTCGAAGTTGAATTCCATATAAAATTCGCAGTGAATTACAATGAGCTTGATATATCTGTTTAACCTTTTCAGTACTGACGGCATCTTTGGATGCCGCATCAAAGTTTTGGTTATTAAAACCGGTGCGTTGTTTCTTTTTCTGAAAAGTTGGACAACACATTAAGCAACCCGTCTGAATCAGTGACAGTATTTTATTTACTATTGAACTAAGCTGTTGGTGAGCTCAAGCGACTACAATAATAGTGTCTTCAATGAGCGTCTCTTAGAACCTCTTAGCTATAGCAGAGTCTCCGTAGAAAAAGGGTTAAAAATTCTAGTGGAACTGTATCTGCAGTATCCTACACGTTATGCATATGTGACATCAAAGTAAACTCTTAGTGAAATAACTTTTCTATGTGAAGGTGTAAATACTCTGTTGCAATTTTAGCTGCGGTCTCATAGTTCGATACGGACTGATGATGTGTGAGAATTGAACAATATGAGAAAATTTAACTGAACTGCGTGTTATAAAATCCGTAGAGTTATTCACATATTATGTTGATCTACCTATACAATTTTTTTAAATTGTGCGGTCTATATATCCTATATAATTGATTCATTTTCTGTGTACTCATTACTAAATTGATAATATGATATTTCTCAATGTAATTTTAGATCAAAGAAGCATGCTTCCTAGCTTCTGATTGAAATGAGAAGAAATACATTTCCTTGCATAAGAAAAGTTCAACCGTTGGTGTCTTACATCACGACACTCACATGCATGACACATCGCAAACATAGCGTTGGTTTGCTGCAAGCAAATCAAATACATGGGTAGACTAAAGTAAGGTTGTCCGGCAGCATGGCGGAGTTAAACAAAAGTGTTAGCGATCGTACAGCCTTATGCTAGTTCACCCATAGAAAAAATAAAGGCATGCACAATTTATCGCCTGGGAAACATAGCAAATTACCGAAGTCCTATACTGCTTCACTAAGATAACACATGGCAACATGTACGTTACCAAGTTCAAAATAACAGTTTTACTCATACTTAACACACTAGAATTTATAATGCGAACTCCATATTTCCCAATGACAAAATTATCATTTCTCTATGATTGGCGCAATCTTTATGCCCAAATACTTTTGCATTGAAAGTTGATATCGCGAGAGGCTGGAAGGTACTTTTATTCGCGATGCATAATTGACCTTGTCTTTCGAAGGCAGAGATCATTATTTATCATCTATTATTTTGTAAACAAGATATTGTAATTTGGGAAATCAGACACAATTTTCCGAAGAACAAACATATTAACATTGTCCTATCGTTATTTATGTTTATGAACTAAAAATTATTCTCCACTAAGTTTGCTCAGGAATCCTTCGAGAATCAGGTAATTTTTAACCCATGCAAGTAAATTAAACCAGCCAACACCCGTGAATTTTCGGTAGCACAGAAACCTAATTTTTTCATGTCTCCCGAATTCGTACCATGGCTACCAAGTCATCTTTCACTATAACCTGCAATAACGAGCAGCCTGGAAACGTACCTATAGTTCCCGTGCCCGTGCCATGGGTGCGTTATTTTCGCCCAATATAATATCAAGAGCGTAACGTGATGACGGATAAAAAATTGAATGGACCAACTGGAACTTTGGAAATGCCACAACAGGAAAGTGTTCTTTTTTTCTATTTCAGTACTAGGAATGGTATTATATAAATGACATGTGTGAAAATATTTTCCAAGTCTGACTGGTATCTACGACCTATGAGATGCAGTTCAAGACTGATACGGATTTACGCCGGCATCTCCAGCCCGCAACCCGCCTCGGTGGATTGCATGCGGCGTACAAATATTAAACTGTATGCCTGCCCTCACGTGTTTCGTCAGCGCAGTTTAGGAGGGTAACTGCAGCAGCAATGCACCTCATCCTCTCTACTGGCTAGTGGTCACGCCGCTCCTGAGCGGTCCCCAACTAAGGCTTCGGAATATTTGAGAAAACCCATAATCTTGGGGAAAACCCATGCTTTAGCAGCCCTGGGAGAGGAAGGACAGCTACACAGCCACGTTGATAATTGAACATCTCAGCGGATACTCCCTCGGCTGCGTCTATCTCTTTTTGTTGTTGAGCTCGTATCAGTGAAACCTACCCTTTATCACCAATCTAATACTGAAATTGTAGCGCACGGACACGAATGTATTAGCGAAAAGAAATCGGTATCAAGTCAAATCTCATAATAATAATGTGCTTGTTCCTCCCTACTTTCTTTCCACCCTCAAGTTTACTTTACACTGCAGGCTGTGTAGCTCATTGCCAAGCGCAAGTTATTCCTTTCTCTGGGATTTTCCTAACATGTTTGCACTTCGTCAAAATTTTGACGGCTGTTAAAAACGGCAGATTTTTTCAGTTTGATAGATATATATATTTGCAAGCAGCCACCCATACGTAAGCCAAACTGTTGATAACTGTTGCAGAAAGTCGTCGACGAAACCAGTCACGGCCACTGTGCGTACTATAACTATGGCCCGATTGATACCAGGTCGCTACTAGCATGTTTCAATCGCGACACTATTCGCAGTAGGGTTTGAAAGTAATCTCGATTAAATTGGATATTAAATCGAGACCAACACCTATTTAATCTCCAAATCATAAATTTAAACTGAGTTCTCATTTGTAAGTAGCAAATTGACAACAGTCGGGTCATCTTACTCTGTGTGGCTGTTTATGGTTTCCATTGTTGTTTGCCCTAACCGCTCATACAATTAAGTAACGACTTATATATTATACATATATTGTGTTTATGCATGATTTCATTTGCACTTCAAACATTTTTCAAAATCATAAAAAAGAGGCAACTGACGATATCATGGGAAATATCCCAATTAGAAGATTCCCTGTTGCTCGGTCACTCAGTGCAGAGCTCTCAATGTCAACTGGACTTTAGTTCATGCGTTAGTGCGATCGTTCCGCTTTCTCTAGTAGATAAAAGAAAATTCAACTTAAAAGAATCTCTGATTTTCGCTGGCAGGAAATTCAACCATAGATGTGCTTTTTTCTCTTCTTGGAAAATTTTCCGTCAGTTTCGAAGCAAAGACCTGAAGATCATTTCACCCGTGTCATACCTACCGCTTCTCATTTTTTTTTTAATCCAGATTATGTCAACTTTTCTGGCGACGCACGATGTTCTTGAAAGAGCAAGATGCGTAGCTAGGATACGTTTCGGGAACCCAGAGCAGGTAGTGTTGTACATCTTGACTCTAAAACATTTCTTGAAGCGAATGTGCGATGCCTAAGGAATACCAATGACATCTTGAGAACATAAGGTTACTCTGCTGTGGCTGAAAAAGTTGGCCAATTCTGCTGTACTTTGTTGCATAGCTATTGCATCAGACAAGGCAGGAAAATGATGGGCTACTGATCAATATCCAATGGTCCAGTAATAGTTCGAAAAAATCTAATACGCTGACAAAACTTGAAACGTGTGAGACTATGAAGGGCTAAATTATCTGTCACTTTAGGAAATAGAGCTTAAAAAGGTCCTCAAGAAATACCGTCGTATATTTAAATCTTTATTAGGATACAAGTGCCAATTTTTATCTGGCAGAACATATACGAAATTCACATGTGAAATCAGAATACTTTGAGAGGTTAAACGAAGTGTAAAGTAGACGGACTGCGTAACGATTGAGTTGAGCGGCGGACATTAATTTAAATGGAGTGGTTAAGTTAGAAGCGCTACCTCAGGCCAAACTAAGGTAAGTGCAAACGTTAATAAATCGTGGAATTTCCACTAATTCGCCTTATGCCGAAAGCTTGGCCAGTTATAAACTGAAGTCTCTACTTGTCCTTAATAACCAAATAAGTTCACTTGGAAGGAGTCACAGGGCATTCTTTATGGGGCCAAATTCGGAGCTAGTATAAGGCACGGGATCACAGGGCAGTTCTGGACAGCTGCACTCTAAAGCATTTTTTTGAAGCGAACTTTCGATGTCGAAGGGAATACAATATCTTGACAGCAGGAGGTTACGCTCACACAAAAATCTGCTTTTAAAGAAATTGACCCAGTCACCTGTACTTTGTTCTATAGCTATCGCATATGGGAAAGTAGAAAGATAGTGAGCTACAAAAAATAATATTCACGGACAGCGTAGTAGTGTGATAAATCGGATACGTTGACGAAAAAAATAGAAATGCGTGAAATTATGAAGGGTAAAGTTAACTGTATGCCATAAGAAATAGAGCTTTGAAATGGGGAAGAAATGCATTTTCAGCGTGACTGAGAATTATATTAAACGCGGTCATAGTTGGATCTGACTACTGAATTTGTTTGTTGTGATCCCTTCGACCAGAAAATTTTTTCAATTACCTAACCATAAGCAAATGAAGAACAGGCCTTTTTAATTGTAAGTAATAAATAAACTATGCGCTAGCAGCAGTGATTCCTACTGCAGTTGTGTAAACAAGCGCAACGACCTTGCCTTCCTTTTTGCAAAGAAACAGACGAATAATAATAGGTACTTATAACTTGGCCTCTGATAAACAGAAGGAAAAAGTCTTGACTATCAAGATGTAAGTGAATGAATTTGCAATTTGCGTGATAATCTGAAGGTAGATAAAAAATGAAAACAAAATCCTATTTAACGCAGCATCAAAGATTAAATGAGGAATATTGTTTCTTCTTTTTTACGACAGACAAACAATTCAGAACCGATCTCAATAACAGCAATGCGCCCTGACTAGCATTATAAGAAAGAATGAGCAAATACGCTATCAAAAACTTGAGTACCATTGTCCAAAAATGACTTTTCTAAGAAAAACTTACTATATTTTGACATGTCATTTCTTAACCACAGGCTGAGTTTTAAGAATGACTTCAGTTCGCTTGATGCTAAAATGGTCACAGCAAAGTCACATCCCCAAGATAGATTACCTTCGGACAAAGAATTCGTTGTCGAGACTCGATTCACTCTAAATTGTCTATCAATCACGTTCTGATGACAGCTTCCTGCTGCTGCAATTATCAGCGCCGAATTTTTCGTCAGTAGAGCCTCTGCATGGTTAATCTAGAGAGAAGAGTTCTAGAGAGGCGTTAGCATGCTTTATCAATTTAAAAACTCCAGTAATACATACGACTTAATCTAAGAATACGCTTCAAACCAGCGGTTGACAAGGAAAAACTAAAATTCGTCTCATAAGCAAGTCGTAAGTCAGATAAAAAGCTTTGTTCTAATAGTCTCCGAGAGGCAAAGCTCCTCAGGATGGATGCAAATTGAGTATTCGGAGTTCCAGGACAGTATATTGTACTCTAATGTAATTCATTGCAGCGTGTGTTGAGGTTTTGTTCCGACACGAGTGATGAACTGCTATGAACTACATATTAAACGAGTGTTATTTTTGGAACTTAGCAATATTTTATCTATACGAAAATGATACTCATTTTTTTAACCCTGACATTACACAAAGACAAATTTTCGTGATACTTCAAACAATGTTATTCGTCGTGAAAATCTATTGTGGCCTTGCGTTTCAGGGTTTATAACTACTAGTACCCAACGTTATTGTGTACATACATTTGATGATGGTATACTGAGACCGGGTCAACCGTAAAATATTAATGTTGGTTGTTGGAGACACGGTCAGTAGCTATATATTGTGTTGGTATTTTGAGATACGGTCAGTAGCAAAATGGTAAAACTGACACCTTGATACACTGTCAGCCGAAAAATATTGATGTTCGTTGCAGGATATACGGTCAGTTGCAATATGCTGATGTTGGCATATTGAGACACGGTCATTAGCAAAATAATAATATTTGCGCTTTGATACAGAGTCAGAGGGATAATATAATTACTGGTACCCCGAGACAGTCAGTAGCAAAATATTGATGCTGGTAGCTCGAGACATCGTCCGCAGTGAAATATCTATATTGGTACCTCCAAACACGACCAGCAGCAAAATGTTGATGTTACCTTTAGATAAGGTCAGTAGCATGATGTGGATGTTGGACTTTTGAGACACAGTCTGCAGTAAATATTTATGTGTCGTGCTGACGACACGGTCACTAGGAAAATTTTGATGTTGGTATGATGAGACAAAATTAGGAGCAAAATATTGATTGGGTTACCTTGAAATACGGCCAGAAGTAAAATCTTCATGATGGATGTTGGAGACATAATTAGTAGCTCAATATTAATGAAGGTAATTGGAAACAAGAGCGGTAGTAAAATATTCATGTTACCAGGAGAAATGGGTAGTAGTGAAATCTTAGTTGGTACCTACCTTGAGACACAGTCAGCAGCAAAATATTGATGTCGATACCTGTGGACACGGTTAGTAGTAATGAATTGATGCTTGCTCTTGGACAAGGTCAAAAGTAAACTATTAACCTTTGGTAAATTATAAAATAGAAAAAGTCGACACGAACTAATAATTAAAACTTGACGTTTCGGGATACTTCTCCCATTTTCAAAAGCCTAATAAAATCTTTAATGGATACCTAAC
>LQNS02278171.1:18593689-18609567 GCA_001587735.2 Parhyale hawaiensis | reverse complement strand
TATAAGGTAACAACAAAGGTAAAGTCAACTTGATTGCTCACTAAAAACTACGAGTAAGAAACCGTCACATGCCAGTCCCCAGAGGAGTGCACTGCGGCAAACGATTTCAGATTGTCAGAGATCAGACGTGAAATACGGAAGAATTGTAATGGCAACTGCTACTTTCAACCGTTCTATTGTAGGTTACATCAATGCCCTTCCAGTGCGCCATGAATTATTATTATTTTTAAAATACACCACACTGGTGACGTGAAAACTGAGGAAACTCCATAAGGTTTTCAACCCTTGCAACCAGCCCAGAAAGAGAAGAAAGAAAGAAAAAGAGAATTAAAGACCACAGAATCGTTCTGTTTACAAGTTGCTTAAAGATGCCAATGCCCACACCAACAATGGCAGAGCCATCAATACTATTCCAACCATATACAGATGATGGAAAAAACGATTGATAATATTGGCTTGCACGACATCGTACCGTTTCCAGGACAAAACTCATAAAGAGCACTAGTACGCCGAGTATGCTACACACGAGCAAGTGGCTACGGAAGAGAGCCATGAGTACGGCAGTTATGTATTTTATAGAGTAAGCAAACCTCAAAAACTCTGCGACGATGCGCTAGATCACAAAGCACAACACTATCCAGCATCCAAGCCTATCGATAAACCACTCTGTCAAGCAAACTAAAATGGCAATCGGCAGCAGAATACAGGACTAAGGAGCAGTGTTCCAGCAGGGGGAATACATAGCAACTAAAGCAGTGACGTATCAACTCCACCGAGCCCAACAGCTTCCAAGTACGTGGCATAAGACCTATTTTTTGCGATGCTCGTGAGGCAACATTTACTGAAGAGGTGTGGGGCTCAAACGTCAACATAGGATCAAAGATGATACCAAAGATTACCAAATCATTTACCGCAGACAGTGACACACCATCCCGGGTGAATGCGGGGAAAACACCTGTTTGAGTGTCCCGCCCACCCTACCGACCTCCTTCCTACCTCTCTGTGGGACAGCCCTTTGTCTGTGACTGACTTCTTGTGCTCCTTGCCTTCCTTCTCATACCTTCCGCCACATACCCGACCCCTTCCGGAGCCGCTCCCTACGTAACCACAACAACAATGCGGGGAAAACAGGTCTCACTGTAGGTGACCTAGACACGAGCATAGTTTTAGTCTTACCTGCATTTAATCACATCCCCCACATAGAACACGAGGGATCAATCACCTCCAAATCACGCTAAATGGGTTCCAAAACCTCCAACCTATTACTAGGATTCTCAAAACAGTTAGCAAAGTAACATCATCAGCGTAACCAACAAGCAATTTATGAACAAGATCAAACAAATCCGCTCTATATATGATGAACAAAAAAAGGCCCAGAACACTACCCTGAAGTACACTAGATATCATATCCGAAAGCTCACTACTTTTCTCATCAACAACTACAC
Source organism: Parhyale hawaiensis (assembly GCA_001587735.2). Taxonomy (NCBI): domain Eukaryota; kingdom Metazoa; phylum Arthropoda; class Malacostraca; order Amphipoda; family Hyalidae; genus Parhyale; species Parhyale hawaiensis. Next base: position 18,608,122 of record LQNS02278171.1, on the reverse strand, counting down.
ATAGGCGTTCACCAGACAGAAACGGTCTGACAACTGCGAAAATTGAACCGTCAACACCCATCAATCTGAGCATACGCAGCGAACCCACGTGATTCACGCGATCAGTAGCTGCACTGAAGTCAAGCTGGACCAACCTAGCCTCATGACCCTTATCAAGTACCAACTGCAACACATGTGAAATTTTAATCTGAGCATCACAAGTATCCAAGGCTTTAAGAAAATCATACTGAGTGGTAGGAAGGACATCCTGTTTCTCAAGAAAGTGGCCTAATCTTGACGCCAACAAGCTTTCGCAAACTTAGCTTAAAGTTGGTGCGATCAAGATGGGTCTATTGCCAGAGGTCTGAGGTGAGGCACAGCCCTTTGTAATAGGTGTTACCTGAGCGATACGTCAGCATTCCGGGAAAGAGTCTAACCATAGCATTCTACGAAAGACAGAAGCTAGCGGGGCTGCAAGTACACCAGCCACTCTCAGAAGAAAGAGCGGAAACATACCAGATGGATCAGTGCCACAATAGGGGTCCAGGTCAAGAAGAAGGCTGAGCACTTCAGAAGATCTGAAAGCAAAATTGCAGAATCTCGGTTCAGCGTTACACACTAAAGGAATGTGCACCCGGTCTCGGCTCTGTTTCTCATCAGTAAAGCGCAACAAAAGGTCCGCAAGAAGGTAACAACCAGTACCAATAATTAAAAGGGGACAAAACAGCTCGCGCCAAACACAACGCTCTTCAATGTGAACCACCACTTATATGTGCTAAGAGACGAAGCTAACAACCCCCTGGACCTCAGATTATGCTCTCTCTCAGCTTCCCCAAAACTGACCCTAGCCATACGCTGCAGTTCCCTGAAATGCTGAAAGTAACATCAGACCTGCTAGTTTCCCGTTGGGAATATGCCTCCTGCTGATACGCCCTCCGACAGGCATCGTCAAACCAGGGTTCGTCGCCTTTTCTGAACGCTTGAAGCGCGAAGGGACATAGGTACGCTCTTTCCAGAGAAAAGCCGATCCAAAGTAGACCCGGGCTCAAGTAACTTTCTAACGCCAAGATAAAGCCAAAGCAACGCTAGAAACGGCGTTGAATTCTGATGTAGCATACCCGAGTATCAAGATTTTACCTCCCAATTGTTGTCATTCTTGAATATAAATTTTTACGGGTTACTAGCGCAACTGTCTTGTCTACAAAGAGCAAATCTGAGGATGCTGTCGTACCATCATGAAAAGTGATATGAACATACGTAGTGAATTTAGGTTTTGAGTGAACATCACAAGACATTGCCAGGAAGGATACAAAATGAAATCATACCCATTAGGATTACAAAAAAGTTTTATCACCAAACCTATATCATTAGTCTAGCCGAACTCTTAATCTCTGGGGATCGGTTTTACAAGAAGAAGGGAAGACAAGTTTCCAGTGAATGTTCAAGCGCAAACATTTTTTATTGTAGGATTTTACTCGCTGGAAGATGAAACAGCTCAACGTGATGTGCGAATATTGGACCAGAGTGAAACTGGGGATATTTTCATGCTATTATGAAAATGTTTGTGAACATGATACACCAGGCCTTGAGGGAAAATTGAAGATATTTCCAGAAATGATACAAAATGAAATTATACTCATTATAATTACAAAAGTTTTATTACACAACCAATATCATTAGTCAAACAGAGCCCTTAAGGGGTGGTAGCAAGAAGAAAAGTTTAATTTGGATATTTTACCTCAAATAATTTCTTATCTTTTAGGATTTTTCTCACTGGAAGATGAAACAGCTCCCGGCAACATGGGCATATTAGACCAGAGATCAGCGCTGGAGTGGGTACACAAAAACATCCACAACTTTGCAGGAGACCTTGAGCGGGTCACCATAGCGGGCAACAGTGCCGGCGGTGCATCGGTTCATCTGCATATGTTATCTCCTGAGTCTCTAGGTAATGTTATTTAACCTGTTTCATTATCCTGGTAAATTTATCAAGCACAGTTAATTCCACTGTGATCTTTACAGACAGTATATGAAGTAAAGCTATTTAATATATTCTTTGAGTGTTGCTGGGATTGTCGGGAAAACTAGTTTCGAATTTTATCTTTTTCGTGATAACTCTACCTCTCACTTTGGCGGAAAAGGTAAAATTTTGCTTCCGGGCTAATTTCATTGGAAAAATTCTTCAAATCACCACTAAAGTAGTGCAACCAATAAATGTTAAGAAATTAGAAACAGAAAGCTCTGATCGTGACCGTAATGTTAAAACATCTAAAGAGATGAGCTATTTTGAAATATAAATTAGTATTAATTTAAACAGCAACTACATTACCCGGTCTCGCTTTTTACTAAATCAACTTCAGTAACTATTTTGAGTAGAAGAGGAACGTCGGTTATAGTTGCAGCCGGGCTAGGCAATGTCGCAGCAAAACCAGGAGTTCAATTTTCCTCAGAGGGCATCATGGTGACCAAAATTTTCCTCTTGTTTTGCAATTGTTTGCGTTGCTCAATTATTTTTGAATAGGTAATGAAAAGTGCGGATTCACTGTAGTCGGTACTGGCATGGAAATTTTTCTCTAAACATTTACAAAATACACTAATTAAAGTTTTCGAATAAGTTTACCCAAGCGTGTAAATTGTAAATCTACAGACTAAAGGCTTCAGTGCGAGTAGGTATTACTTAGTCAAAGTAACATGCTAAATTTGAAATGCTATTCATATTCAAGGGAAATTTTAATTACTGCAAACTTTTGCCTTAATATATTGTGTAAAATGTTTTACAAGTGATGCCTATTTTTACAGGTTACTTCCAGCGAGCCATCATGCAGTCCGGCTCGGCGTTAGCACCTTGGGCAACGTCGATGAAGCATCGCTCGATGGCGTACGACATGGCCAAACTCCTCAACTGCGGCACCGAAGCCAACATACAAGAGCGAGTGGACTGCACTGAACATAAAAATGACACGCTGTACGAGAGCTGCTTGGTTGACCACATGACCAGCGAGGAGGTGTTGCAATGCATGAAGGAAGCGCCCCTAGAGGCTCTTGTAACATTGCCTACCGAATTTTTCGTAAGTAAAAACTCGCAATAACTTAGATGCAAGTGCATTATAGTGAAGGTTGTATCGGTGTAAAAGCTCATGGCCCACAATACCAAGGTACCTATTATAGATACAAGCTCGTAAAATCCGGCCAGTATTGTATCTCACAGTTCCCACTTATAATTGTATTTACAAGCCCTAAGCACCCCTCAGTGTGTGAGAGCCTAAGTATCGTATCATTTTACAGTAAGAATGACGAGCGAGAGATTCATAGATCTGCTTTGCATATGGAATGAAGAGCTGTAGTAAATAGCCAAGCAGTAAGTCACACAACGTTGCTACGTTAGTAAGTCTGGAAACTGGATTACGTAAAGTTTGCAATGTATCGCTAGCTGTAGGGGAAGGAAGGAGGTGTTGCAGCGCTTACCAGAATGTCAAACCTTACCTGAATGCCTTTTTTGCAGTATACTCTATAAGAACTGCTATTTACTTGGATGCAGTTGTATTGAATGGTATAATACTTCAGTATAGTGGCTAATTACCTCCGTGAAAGAGGCTATGTTTTTTATCCTGTTTGTCTTTTCGTCTGCCACCAGCATAACTCAAAAAGTATTGGACAGATCTTTATAAAATTTACAGGAATTTCTTGGCATGTTGAGAGTAACAGATGATTCAGTTTCTTTGTAGATCCGTTCTACCGTTTGTTTGTTTGTCTGCCTCCTTTTTTCTCAATACCATCACTCAAAAAGTTACGAACGAATTTTTATGAAATGTACAGGAATTCTTAGAAGTGTTGAAAGACAAGAATGATTAATTAAATTTTGGTCATAAACGATTGGACTTTTTGTGTGTTTGACTAACGTCAGAATGTTTGTGAGCAACATAACTCGAAAATTTATGAATGTCAAAAGGTGCAAATGATTACTTTTTGGTGCTGATAAAAGGAAATCAACTTGAATTTTTCGTTACCGTGGCCTTGCTTGGCGAAAATATGCGCTTTCAGAGTGCTCTAGTTACTGAAAGTGTTTCGTAGTGTTTAACAAGCACTGTAGCGACGCATTCAATGCACTATTTATATTTAAGAAGCTCATCATAGCAGTAGACGATTGTCTATACGATCTTTTCATGGCTGCTATTCTGGCGTGTTAGAAGTCCCAAGGGAAAGATTTTTACATAATAAATTGTTTCAAGTATTGCCAAGTAGGCAACCGAGGTGTTCCAGGGAACTGATAAGACTTCTAATAAACATTTCTTAACCTTGCCTGAAGTGTTTTATTCAATTACTGTCAATTATAAGTGATGCTGAGGTAAGTGTATATAGCCGAGTACACACGTCAGTCATATCAATGCGTTCGCTCATTCATTTGTCCGAATGTGCTACTGTCTTCTGAATTTTAGTTCACTCTAAATTTGATAAGTTATCCGCAATGTGACTAGTGACACTTGCCGAGAAAGCTGATTTGAATATAAACGCGTTTTAATAACTTAGTAGCGTACACAAAAAAGTTCCGTTGATAACAATGCTACAAAACAATCGGACGCGTGGATGAGTAAACGAGTTTAGATGAATTATCTGCGAACTCGGCATTTCATTGCTAAGAGCACTTTATTTTAGAGAATTTACCAAACAATTACCTTGACAAGGACTATGTATACATAAATATACGTTCAAGATACCGAAATAGGCTTATATTGCAAAACATATGCGTGATGGCAAAACCAAACTGATCAACCTTTGGTTGGTTGTTCATTGGTCAAGCTTCCTTGATCCTGCGTCTCTTGATCTCAACATCGCTTGCATTTAATATCAAGTTATGACCAGTTATTACTGAGCTACCTCTGAAGGAGAAGCTACGCCAAGTCAGAAAAGTTTGTGATTCTTGAACTCTTTTTTTGCTAAGGTTAATTTGCTATGAACATTGACCCATCAAAATACGAGCGCAAGTTTTATGCAGCAGGACGCATTAACCAATATCTCGAGTTGAGGTTAGTGACTCGATAACCTTCATCGCTTCACTGAAGGATATCCAGTTGTAGGCCACGCGTCGCCACAAGATGCTCACCGATTGGCTGTCTACTGCCCATTTCTGGTAGTTTTCTGTGTTTCAGCTTTTGCAGTTTGATTTGTTAATTTTTTACCCGCAGGCTTTGCATACTTCATAAGCTGTATCTCACGCACATATGTTACCAAACCAAGCTCAGGACATGTATCGAATGGTGAAAAAGACACACATGAGGACACAAACCACTAACTATACAGAAGTGTGTGAGTGTATTTATATTTTGTGGAGGATAGAACCACCGTTGATTTTTATTGCTGCAGAGACAGTTGATCTGCAAAGTTAATTTTAATATCGATTATACATATATTCGCAGAGAGTGGGGCGGATACCGCCATATATGGTACCAAGGGTGGATAAAAACCTTCTATCAGACCATCCGAGTGTGGTCATGAAGGACCATTTGAGCAAGAATGTGGACCTGATGATCGGCACTACGCGGGATGAAGGAGCCATGCTTATTGGGAGTAAGTCATAGAACTCGTTGTTTTCATATACATAGAAGAGAAATAATAAACCTGCTTCAGGGTAGTGAAAATTGTGTGTGAGTATGTAACAGTAATCTGTGTGACAGTTTGTGTCCTGGCCGCAGAACAGAATTGTTTAAAGTGTTCAGTGCTTGCCAGATTGCTGTCTCGAGAGCTGGTGCTTTGCTAGAGGCTGTGGATTTCCACGAGGACTGCACATATACAGAGAATACTACTGACGTAGTAAAATAACCTTGGGTAGATGTCAGAACAATGATGGGAGGTTGGGTGAATATTGGAGATTGTCAACCGACACCGAAGAAATGGTTTACCAACAAGAACCAAGATATGGGTGCTTACACATTGACCAGCAATGTTGAGCCAACATTTGGCACTCCTAGGAAAAGTTTTACGGAACAAATCATGTAGTCAGTTTAATTTCTGCACTACTTAATTACAAGTATTAGGAAAATACTCAAATGTATAATGGCAGCAAAGTATATCAAAGTTAAAAATATCAGATAGCTATTGCTGGGCAAATGACAGTTCCTAACGACGATACAACATTCAGCTCTATCCTACATGTTTAGAAGTAACGACGAGCATAATTATTTATTAAGAAACACATATAATTTTGAAGTAGAATGAACATAATATAGGAAAAACATATCTTATCCGCATATTTTTTCTCTGAATGAAGCACAAAAACTTTAACCAGGAAGCTTGTTCACTTTAGTTACCGTCCCATGTATATGTTTTCATCAAAGCTGAATGTCTCATCTGAGTGAAGAAAAATGCTCGACGCGGAATGAATCCAATTAGCATCAGTACCATACTATTCAACTGTCATGTAGGCAGGATAATTAAGTGCTTTGTTGGTTGTTGGTTAAAAATTCATTGACAATGTTGGTCCCGGATTGAAAATAACATGACCAGTTGAGATGTTGAGATACAACGTTGGCCCAACCTAGAGTAGAGATTCAGTGTTAGGTCGGGAAACAAATGCTAGTATTCTTTTTGAAGAATATGCATTACAGTACCCACTACCGGCAAATTAATATCAGTGAAAACAGTAACCCAAAATACGCATATTTTTTTTTAATAACGCTGCATTTCCAGATATCTACAGCGATGAAAAAGCAATACCGCTACTGAAGTCAAACAGCGAGCAATTTAGTCCCATGGCTCTCCGTCTTGAAGAGGTTCTGCCAGCTTATGAATATACGCGGCAGATCCTGGAACATTACGTCGGCAACACGGAATGGAACTATGAGTCTTTGGATCAAACAGTTTCCGTAAGTTTCTTGGTTAGATGCCAAGATGATCCTAGAACATTAAAAGAAATTATAATGCGCATTACCCTGCAAGCTTCGAAACTAATTCACTCTCTGTTCTACTGTTGGCGGCAAGCGATCGATCAACAGACGAGCGAGAGCTTGTAGTCTGTATGTGCATACCATTGTAGAACAAATAGGGATTAAATTATAAGAAAGAAACCGGGAACAAATGACATAAGTTCAGAGAACCGTTTTGAAAACTGCTTTGACGGTTGACACTACATATATCCGCCATCATCATTTTCAAATAACTGTGCTCTAACTTATTTTAGTGTATACCTGAGTAGTATCTACCCTATTGTATTGTTGGGACACTTAGGTATTGGTTCCAAAGCCAAAAAAATGTTTTGTAAATGGAGAGCGGCAATGACAGTGATTTGCATCACTAATAGCATGAGACAGGCAGGCTTGCTTTCCCTAATTCTCTTGAATAATTTCATTGACAGTATCCACATCCTACTGGAACTAGCTGGGGTAAAGTACCATAAACGGTATTGTTGTAAGGTCCTCGGCTACGCTGATAACAGGATTCTTACTTCTAGCCATTCCCGAGTGTTGGAAAAGCTGCTCGCAATTTGCATGACTGCAGACAACAAGTTCTGGGTTGAGTGTAACACTGTCAAGACGGGTTGAATGTTCATTAAACAAAAAAAAAAAAAAAAAACAAGTAATCCTGACCACCGACAAACTCATTGCTTTCGATGGTGTACGACACGTTTGTAGAAACAGCTTCTCATGCCTGGGTCCCGCAATCACTGACAATTTTCATTACAACCTGGACATTGAGAAAGAAAGGCGAAAGCTCCAACCAGTGGGAAATGAGTCAAATATCAAATTTAATCACTGTTGAGAAGAATTGAAATATCAGTAGTATGGGAGCTATAGCTACCCTTTGCTTACGTAAATAAATACACGCTCTTAGGCCCACAAAGGGACATGATACACGTGCAGAGGGCATAGCTTACTACTTGAGCTATAGATACATAGAACATGTAATGTACTGTAATTGCGAACTTCACTGTATTATGGCCATTTGTTGCACCCCTGTTTGGTATCAGTATATACTACCATCGGCTGCACATGTTAGATAGCTTGTAGCCAGGACCTCTACGAAGCACCTTGGGCAAGGTTTTGTCAGATTTCTCTGTTTTGAGCTGGAGACTGAGAGTATATTGTCATGTCTTTACCTCGAGGCAGTCAGCATACATTTGAGTAAGTATAATATTTGCAATGTTTGGCCGTAGCACATTCATCGGTCGCTGACGTACGTCATTTTACGTTACACGTAGGCGTCCAATAGTCTTATATGTAGTGAAAATTCAGCCAAAGTGAGTTACAGCACAAGCCATAGCAATAGCTTCAAAACAGCTGCATGCAGCATATGATGCCTACTGCGTAGAGCGTTCGTTTTTTTTCAATATCGTGTTGATCACAAAAGTCATTGATAATTTTAAGACCCAGATAAGGGAAGCAATCAACGTAAGTGAGATCGACACTATTGGGATGGGTGGCTGTAAAGAAGGGCATGCAGCTTACTTCTCCTCTGTTTAATATTCATTCAGACAATTTTAACTGTATTATATTCAAAACACAGTTTGCTAGCGTCGTTCTCTCAAATTGAGAGCAGTTCTTGCAGTCCACTAGACAAGGGAGGAGCAAGGACAACACCCCACTACAGCTGCTTTCAGATGGATGTGGATGCTATCAAAGACGATATTAGGTAATTTTGGTTGCATTTTCAGCAGAAATCCCTTAAATGCGCCTGTTCAGTCTATAACGACATATTTCGTTGTCTTATGAATGCATTGAAATGAACTACCTTGCGTATGATATTTGTTCGAAATATATAGACTGGATTAAAGTAAGAAAATGGAAATATGTTCTCCGTCGACAAATCAGGATAGAACCGTAGATAACTCCAAGTATTGAGGACCAGTTATTGACCTGACTTCAAGTTATCCTCCATGCTAAGCCGAGGGCAATGTTGCTGTTATCAGACAGAAGCTCAACAATGGGCTGCCATGCAGTGTAGTATATGGTAATAATATAATTCATAACTTGTCTTTATTCTTACTCGATAGTGTTGAGCTGCTCCTCACGTTTCTGTACTATGTGATGTGTTGATGTCCCTATGAGTACCTAAATACCGTACAGCATTAAAACTATTTTGTTGTACTTGACAGGCCTCTCAAGCTGCCATTTAAGTCCTCCAGCTAGCAGAAGAAACTTTAATAAAATGTTTTCTACTCGAGATAAGGATCCAATCAATAAGCAAGCTGCGAGTACTTATGAAACTGAAAGAAATAGGTACATTAAACAACAATAAACAAATTCGTGTCAATGAAGACGAACAATGGGCAAAAAAGAAAATAAAGCTGATAACTCCAGTAAAAGTGATGAAAAGTAGGTTTCAATCTATCGACATTCTATGCTGAAGAATGTGTTTGTTTCAAGTAATAAAATCATTTTCTAGCGTCTTTGCGACAGATCTTTTCTATTTAGATTCGACATGGTGGCCAATGTCCGGTTTAGCTACAACGGATATTTTCATGATTTTTTTGACGTATTTTGATAATATGAGGCATTTTAAGATATTTTCCTAGGAATGACATTTTCATCGCATATGCTTAAATTCGAGATATTTGACTTTGAAGTTCCCATAGTTTTTCTATGAAAAAATAAAGCAGGCGACCACATAGGAAGCTAACCTAACCAAACTTTACCTAACCTTACCTAACCTTGACTAACCTAACCTTACATAACCTAACCTAACCTAATTCAACTTTACCAAATGTAACCGAACCTAACAAAAAAAGAAAAAAATAAAATAATAAAATGCTGTTTTCTATTACACTGTGCCAGTTAGTGTGGTAATTTTCTCTCATAGGAAAATTATGGTGCCTTCAAAGTCAAATATCTCGAGAACGAGAATTTGCGACGGAAATGCAATACATGAATAAGTCTTAAAATGCCGCATTTTGCCTAAATCAGTCAGCAAAAATCATGTTAATATCCGTTGTAGCTAAGCCGTATATTGGCCACTAAGACAATCAGCAGAGATTTCACCAAAGATTCGTCATTCTACTGAATAATTTATCGGCTGTCAAGCGCAACGTAGTAGAAGTATGAACATAATTTTATAGAAAATTGTATTGCAGTATCCTATCAGATACTTGACAATATTCAGTATAATAACATTTGAATTTATCTACCAGATGATCGGCGACTGCATGCTGTGGTACCCAATTGAAACTGTTGCTCAAGTGGCAGCTCAAGATCAGGGCGAACATAGAAAAGTGTATGTTTATGAATTTGCATACAAGTCTGAAAAACATGGTTTACCAACGCTTCAATCTCCTTCCGGCAAAAAATGTAAATATGAGTGGTGTTAATTTATATAATAATTCCGCTTGTCCCTCCGTTATAAATTTATGGTAAGTTATTTACTTAGTACGACCGTGACGCTTTTATCAGTATTAGATATGGGAAAATTAGGGAGTCACTTGTATAGGGATCTGTAGGAGGAGTCACGATCAAATTTAAGCTGCTACTGCTGGCAGGTCTTGGGTATTTAATTCACTGCCTGATTAAGAACATTTTTCAACCTTCGAATAGCTTTATACAGGTTCCAGAGCAGAGGAACATTAATTTTTATGTGTCGTAGAATTTCGACAGGTTCCTCCGGTATTTGATAACGGAAAATTAGGATAATACGGGTCCGAGATATACAGTGTGGGGAAAGGGGAGGGGGGAGAAAATAAATATTCGTACACCATGAAACTGTTTATTTAAAAAATCTAGCGAAGTAGAAATAAATATATTGATACAGTATTTGTATTCAAGTGCTATCAATCGATATATGTCAACGAAACCAAAAATTATAATGAACTATATAATTATTAATCCATTTTCTGTCACGCTTTAACAAAGCAGATGGGCAGAAATTAGCCCAAGTTGATGGCTGTGGTCATCTGCCAAGCTTCATTGAAAACTGTTGATCAAAAAATAGGCCGGGTTGCAGAAGATGGCAAACGTATCCTCATCGGAGCAGTTGAAATTCAAACAATGAAGACATCGCAGGCTTAATCTGAATTGTACGAGTTTTCCTCTTCTCCATATATCGAATCTATGGCAAAGTCTAGGGAGACCTTATGTCTGAATGCACTTCTTGCATTACCGAAGTTGAAATCTTAGCACTGAAGCTTCTATTGGAACTCTCATGCTTCGGGATTCGTAGTTTCTTCCCACAGATGATTTCTTTGTATATGTATCAAAAGTCGCTGTCGCTCTCAGGTCACAACGTAAAAATTCGGTAAACCATCAACGGAGCACTGACGACGGGCAGAAGACAATTATTTCAGGAGCAGTAGACAACTATTTTTTATGGGAGAGCAGAATTCGTTTCAGAGGCCGAAATTTGAGCACTTCAATGAAGCAGATAGTTGAGTATGGAAGACCGTATTATAGATACGGTACACTTAAATTACATATAAGCCGACTAGAGGGACATTCAAGTTTACTAGAATATTTTCCTTTAGATTTTATTTTGGAAAACGCACATTTAATAAAAGAAACAGAATGCTGAACGTAAAAGAAGAACAAGGCTTCTACAGTCTTATGTAGGGAGACGTGCAAGCAATAGAGAGAGAGATGAAGGGCCTATGCGGCACATGCAGGGACAAGAAAAACTTGAAGCGGAAAGGTTACGGAAGGGAATAAGTGTTTCTAATAAGGGTGAGCGAGAAAATGTGGAAACGGCAAGTCGGAGAAAAAAGCAAACACATCGACTACTGCGTCAATTTTTTCACGCGTGGGTCCACTGGTATTATAATATTTTACATATCTGGGATTGAAAATGCATTCGTAGAAAACGATGTTAATTTAAAAATTGATTTGACCGTTCAAGAACTTTCCAGAACCTTCTAGATTTTACGTTAGAAATCTAATATGGTCAATGAACAGCTTAGGGGGTGATTATATTGTGTGACATCGTAGAACAAGGTTGTACCCAGGGTAAAAAGCAAGGAGCTCTTGAATAATTTACTCTTTTACAGAATTTGTAAGTTGCAAATTCTGTAAAAGAGTAGATTATTAAAGAATGGAAATCCAGGAAAAGTTATAGGCAAATATCACAGACACTCAAAATACCGTTGACCAATATCGGGTTATTTATCAAAGGGTTTAGAAGTTCGGATACCATCGAACACCAACCAACTCAGATCTGGAGCTTCAAGCAAAATGGCCAAGAAAGGGTCCAAAAATCCCACCATAGGGACCGATCTAGCCATTGTACCAGAAGCCACGAGTTGCACCAAAACCGTTTACGGTCTAGAACTCCTCGCAAAACTCCCCTGCTGTCTAAAAACGCAATGAAGCTCGTCTGAAATTAGTCTGTGAGTACAAGGGCAGGCATGAGTCGTTCTGGAAAAACGTGTTGTTGTCGGATGAGGCTGAAATAGAGCTATTTGGACCAAATTTAAAGAACCATGTGTGGAGGAAGGACAGAACGGCATTTGCACCAAAAAAAACACTATTCCTAATGTGAACTTTGGTAGCGGTAACGTTATGATTATGGGATGCTTTTCATTACGTGGAACAGGTAACATTCATATCATAGAAGGTAGAAGGAGCGCTCACATGCATCAGAACATTTGAGGGAACATTTGCAAGTGTCTGTTCAAAAACTCGGGCTACCGCAAGAATCCGTTTTTCAGCAGGACAATGACCCAAAACATACGGCGAAAACCATGATGAAATGGTTCACCGATAGTCATGTATAACAACTAGAATGGCCAAGCCAGTCTCCGAATTTTAATGCAATAGAAAATTTACGACGATTTCTGAAATTTTAAACATTAATGCGAAGAGGCCTGAGTCCATTCCGGAACTCAAAGAAATCTGCAAGGAAGAATGTGCTAAAATCCCTCAGGAAACATGCCAAGGCTTGGTAAAAAAAAAAAACTATCGAAAGAGATTAATTGCCGTTGAACTAAACAAAGGCTACACCACAAAATATTAAATGTTGTTTTAAAATAGTTTTTTGTATTGTACGAATTCATTTTCGACTCAAAATATATAAAATGTTATATAATTTTTATTATTGAAGAACTTACGTGTTTTGTTGTTGCGTGTGTATTGTTTACGCAAAAATAGAAATACTGTATCAATATGTCTATTTTTGGGTCTCTTTTTTATAAACGATTTCATGATGTACGAATATATATCGCCCCCCCCCCCCCATTGCTTTCTTGAAGAACATGGATTTTGTTCTGTGGAATTTCTACAGGTTCCAGATAATCTTAGTTATTCCGTGTCAATAGTCACGTGGAGTTTAAAAGACCTGCTTTTATTCCAATGAAAAATAATTCCAACTCGCCATTGTGCAACGCACTGTACTACATAACAAAAAAATTCAGCTTCCGGAGTGGCTGTAGAAGATCCTGATCAGCTAGAAAAACTTAGCTGCTTCTCAAAAAGATGAACTAACAATAGTATCTAGAGACACTGTAAACAAAGAATTGCTTAAAGAGCTATTCCTCAACGTTTAAGCTTGCACATACTGACTTAGTTACAGTTATTATTATTAAATCTTCACGCTTGAGCTCCCACGGACAGGCAATACCACCCAAATGAAGCATATTGCAACATCGGGAAGTCCAAAATGCTGCTAAAGGAAATGCAGCAAAAAACCATTAACAGATGACTTAAACGCTTGTAGGCCTATACGACCAGAAGCCGATGCCGGCAACAAATTTCAAGTCTCAGCCGACCAGGGCACGAAGCACCGACAGAACTGATTAGTTCGACATCTGACAGTCTCCAAAGTGAAAGAGTGCGCTCCGCACGCACAAAGAATCTCTCTCCCAAAAACATTGAGGCAGGGAGATAAGAATGCAACCAATGCACGCTGCAATTCGAATTCGAAACTTGCATTTTTTTTACTCGGTTATCCTTTACAACTTTTTGTTGTACAGACGTGACGCACGCAGAGGAGCTGATGTATCTGTTTGGTGCCCCAAACGAAGACCTGATGTGGGTCAAGCCGATTCAAGGTGAAGACGACGTTGAAATCAGCACGAAAATGACACAAATGTGGGCCAACTTCGTTCGAACTGGGTAAGAGGTTGAAGAACAATATTGTACATGTAAAAATTTACTACATGTTTTCGTTATTGTATCACCTTCACGTAATGCAATGGGCCAATTTCGCACAGAGAGGAAGCCAGTTTATTATATACTAGTGGCCCGGACCGTCATTATAAATGACTGTAGAAAATTAGCACCTCAGGGAAACCCCCTCTGTCTCCTGTGCTTAGTAATGTTCAGAGGCTTCTTTAATGAAAATTCAGCATTCTGTCTGGAGCGCCCAAGTGCGACCCCCGTATCCAAGATACAGTCTTCGGCACCTGAACATGTTCAGACACGAACATGCTGGTGAGCTCAGGTCACTCAGCTGGAACGCTCAAGTCCGACCCATGTATCCAAGATACCGTCATCGGCACCTGAATTTTCTCCTATCTTATTCCCATAGAGCGTGACAGGGAAGATATAA
>LQNS02278171.1:18566305-18579565 GCA_001587735.2 Parhyale hawaiensis | reverse complement strand
AGAGTTGAAACGCAGGAACGTTTCTCATTACTCGTCCGATTACGATACCACGGGGAAGGCTTCTGCTTGCCGGGTACTACATGCAAAGTGGAAAAATTACTAAAAATCTGAGCAGTTCCTGTAGTCATTTCCCTACAGCAGGTTCCAATTCCACAGTTTCAAAAATCTCCCTTAATTGGAAAAGATTTTGAACATCCTATATATATATATATATAAAACGATACTCCAACAGGTTAAGTTGTAGTCACAGCCACAGGAACTTCTGTTCCTAGAACATAAAACCTTTTCATGTTTCGACTCTCGTGTGCGGCGGGCTTTATGACACGGTCAGTAGCAAAATATGATGTGGGACTTTGCGACAGGATTAGTAGCAAAATATTTGTGTTGTTACCTTGAGACACGGTCAGTAACAAAATGTTGACGTTGGTAGCTGTAGCTGAAGACACTGTTAATCGCCAGATTTTGATGATGAACACCTCGAGATACATTCTGTAGCGGAGAGAGCTAAAGGGTTGTTCAGATACCATTTACCTCAATGTAGAAGGAGCTTGCTATCGTAATTATCAGCAAGCAGTTTGTGGAAAGGTCTGGCACCAGATATGACGAGATATGGTTTATCTCTTCAGCGGCAACAGCAGCGCAGTTGTGTTGTGGAGTTGCCGGGAGTTCGATACAAGGTAGCAGGTACTCGCACAGCAACATAGACTGGCACGGAGAAAGCAAAATAAGCTAAGCTCATTAACTTTAGTTCACCCAGAGCTTGAGTGATGAGCTGTTGTTCTGGTAGCTTGAACCGAATTTCATCGTTAAACCCAAATCGATTTGTCATGGGCTTCCCAGAAACTAAATCCTTCTCCCCAAAATATAATTTACGGCGTCTAGAGCATCGGTGAAGCGGCTAACACCTGCAACCCAATCCAAAGTGGTTTAACGAACGCTCCCGTCCTAACCTTATGCATGTTCCAGACAATGAAATTAGCTTAACTCAGCCTCACTGTGACAATCGACATCACCATTAGAATAGGGCCCTGCTTTCTTGTTTTAAAGTATTCAAACCGTGGTCTCTTAAAAGACTATATAGATATATAGTCGTGTGTTGAGATGGTATGTTTATTTTATGAGCAATCAAGTTTAGTTTATCATGTCGTGTGTAGTTTTTCTTGAAAAACATTAGGGCCTAGTTCCTAAGAGAGCTGTCATATTTAGACTGTTTTGAAACCAAACATGTCGTCTAAATAGTCGAGTTTAAACTGCTAAAGAGTGTAACCAATGTTCCTCTTCTGAAAGCATGTATAGATATTCGCAAAGATATATAGATACTATAACGTTACTAAGAAAAAAAAGCGTTTTGATTAGCGCGTGGAGGGTAGAGACTATGACACTCTGGTTTCAGACTTTGTATTTCTCACCTTGTTCTGGTCTGCTTTCATTTCCGGTATTATATGATAGCATCCATGTTTTGTATCAGATCACTGACGTGAAAGTGTCATTTCTTCAAAGAGAGCAATTAATTCCGCACTGCTAACTAAGCGTAGCCCAAGAGCACTGTAATTAAACCCAAATAAATTAGTTATTGAAGCGTACGGCGGCTCACGGAGCGGAAATCCACTTCAAAAGTTCTATGGTCGGGTAAAGCTCCGTTAATTATTATTGCCAATATAATTATTGTATCGAATGAAAAGGTTGCAGAGTGCATAAATCTTTAATGCTAAATAATTGACTGGAAATTTTGAAATTTAGAAAGAGAGTTCAGTACCGTACATAATTATTATATAGTATTTGTTATTATCATATAGAACGACGCTTAGAGTGAAGAACTTTTTGTTTTAATCAACGCCTTCTCGCTGAAATAAAAATTGCAACATCTGAATCGTGCTCGAAAGCTCCGCAAATTTTATCAGTATTTAACTTAAAGCACTTTAAGTACCCCGAATTATTCACTTTTAACGCAAAATTTTCCCACTATCATCCAAAGATTGCATATGCATGCTATTGCAGGAAAGTCTGGCCATCAAATAATGTAATTTTGTCCTTAGAATTTATGAACTTCATAGAATGATTATTGGGTTACACTAGAGCTTCTGTGTAACCCATCTGCGTTGCCAATGTTTCGGTCAGAGCCTGTAGCAGTAGAGAGCCAGAGCCAATATTCTGCAATTCCTCGTTTTGTCGCCGGCCGCGTAAGCAATTTGAATCTAGCAGTAAATTAATACGGATTAGCATTTTCAGGGTACATTTTCAGAATACAGAAGTCCTAGACACGATGCAGCTGCACCTGTTGCTGACATGTCTGCTGGCGACAGCCATCATGTCTGCGGACGCTCAAGAGGCCTCCGACTCAGGCCCAGAAGTTCCGTTTGACGCAACGCTGGTGACCGTAGCTCAGGGGCAGCTGCGTGGCATCAAAGAGCAATCTTTTGAGGGCAAAGACTTCTACTCCTTCCGGGGGATCCCCTTCGCCAAGCCGCCCGTTGGTGACCTCAGGTTCCAGGTTTGTCTTACGCATGAGTGAGTCCCATGAGCAGCAATAGTATTCCCTTTTATTTCCTAGTAGGATTGCAACAACCTTGCTTTTACAAAAGGCTGATTACAATTATTCATACCGGTAGAAGCTTAAAATATTCTACGTAGGTGTAGTCCAGGCTTTGAGAGGGGAAGAGGAAGGGGTGCCTGTGTATATTATTATTCTATTTTACAGCTCAACCATGTATTTTCCTAGTCCATATAAAGAGCATATTGAAAAAAAGAAAAATTGGGTAGAAGTTTCACACCTGGTACATTTTTCAGGGGAGGCGACTTAAAATTATCAATTGTAGACCGATTGTTCTGAAACTTGCTCAGAATGTCTATTTTTGAAAAAGAAACATATGTTGCCGCCACAACGTTTTTGTTTTCAGCCTTAGTTTTTTGAGATAATTGAAAATATATGGAAATATATATGTATTTTTAATTTCGAAAGAATCGAACTTAGTGAGTTTTCATGCTAGAAATAATGACAGTTTTGGTATCCTTGATGCATTCCTAACAAAACTTTAGAGCTGGATTCTTTATTTTCTATTTCGTTGCGATTAAGCAAAGGATTCGGTTTTGAGCTGTGATAAAAAAAATATTATGAGGGCAAAAATGGAAAATTCGGGCCTGTAGCTTCCTCCCTTCGACTTTCTCCTCCATCTGCCTAAGCCTCCTCCCCAAGTTGGCACTGGTGGATCCTAACGATGGCAGCGAACAACACTACTGCGTTATGTAACGGCTCCATTACTCTTAAAAGCTTACCTTGAATGGTCACCATTTCATCTGAAATGCCAGATGTATAAAATGAATTGGTCTCCAGGCTACAACGATGGTAGCCTGAAAAAAATGTGCATCTCGAAGTTACGTATACAAGCTATTAGATCGCACTAAACATTCAGTGGCTGAACTCTATGTACAGTGGATAAAGACCGGAGTGAAATGGAGCGATAAGTTGAGTATATTATATTACCATTTATTATTGTGTGCAACATGTGATAATTTTACTCTAAAACATTGCAACTGCAAGGACTTTTACCCCACTACCTGGCCATTAAAATGTCTTGTGAGCACGATGTTCACAAAACTTTACTTCGCCGAAAGCAACGAAGATATCCTCCATCTTCGTATGCCTTAAGAGACGCCAAAAATACATAGTTAAATTTGGCTGGTCTAGGAGTTAACTATTACTTATTTGTTTATCGCACAATTTGCTGCCATTTTCGTCCATCAGACGCTGTAGTACCAAATAATTACCACCGCCGAGAAGGAGTTTGTCTCTTTGTCACCAAGATAACTTGAGAAGTTATGGACGGACCTTTACGAAAATTACAGGGATTGCCAGGCATGCTAGAAAGAACAGATGATTACCTTTTGGTGATGACCCGTTCAACTGTTTATTTGTCTGCCTCTTTTTCATGGTACCACAACTCAGAAAGTTGTGGACAAATTTTTATGAAATTTGCATGAATTGTTAGGTATATGTCACGAAGAGTAACAGACCAACTTTTGTAATGATCTGTTCGTTCGTGTGTTTGTTTGTCTCCTTGCTTGATTTTATGATCGCCAGCAGTATAATTCCAAAAGTTATCAAACGACCTTTATGAACTTAGAGAAGTGTTAGAAATGTTGAAAGACATACAGTACGTAGCCAAATTTTGGCGATAATCATTTTGTTCTTTTGTGTGCTTGCCTATTTTTTAAAATATTTGCCAGAATGATAACTCAAGAAGAGATAAACGGGCTTCAAGAAAATTACAGAAGCTGTTATTGCTGCTTAAAGGCACTGATGACCAAAGTTTAGTGATGACAGAAAGAATATTCCAGTTTCAGGATCAATTTGAAATTTTGGTTAACATTGATTTGCTTGGCGGAGGCATGCGCTCCTAGAGTACTCGTTACATCCACCAAGGAGGTTATGTTTTGGTCGAGTTTGTTTGTCTATCTGTCTGTTGGCCTATCTGTCCGCTTTCATGTTTGTCTGTCTATTTTATGTTTGTCTGTTACTAAGATAACTCAAAAATTTATTGACGGCCTTCAACGAAATTAACACAGATTCTCAGGTATGTTAGCAGGTGCATTTGATAACCTTTTGTCGAAGATTCTTTGATATGTTTGTGTGTCTGCTGCAGTTTTCCTAATGCCATAACTCAAAAAGTTATGGATGGATTTTATGAAATTACTAGTGGCCCATGCCGTCATTATAAATGACGGCAAAAAATTAACACTTCACCAAAACCCCCGCCGTCTTCTAATACTGAAGAAAAAGATTCCAAGGTATCCAACATTTTTTTCGCCTTTTGAAATCTGAATTTTTTCCTATTTTATTAGTTCTATTTTTCCCCTATCTAATACTGAAGAAAAAGATTCCAAGGTACCCCACTTTTTTTTTACATTTTGAAATCTGAATTTACTCCTATGTTATTAGTTCTATTTTTCCCCTATCTAATACTGAAGAAAAAGATTCCAAGGTACCCCACTTTTTTTTGCATTTTGAAATCTGAATTTTCTCCTATGTTATTCCCATAGAGCGTGACAGGAAAGATATAAATATATAAATAAAAAATAGATAAATAAATAAAAACACGACGTGAATTATTATACAGTAGATTGTTAGGTATACTAAGTAGAGTAAATGAACAAATTTTCGTATGACTATCAATTTATTTGTGTTTTGGCCTCAGTGTTTGATTCTATGCTTGTTAGTAAAATAACTGAAAAACTAACCTAAAAAGTCCTAATGAAATTGACAGGAATTGTTGGCAATGTTAATATATGTACATAATTCATTAAATTTTGGTGATGCTCGTCTCGTCTGTTTGTGCGTGTCTAATGTTTGTTAGCAGCATCACCCGAAAAGTTATGGACGGATTGTCAACAAAATTACGTAAGCTGTTAGTGTGAAAAGGAACAAATGATTAGATTTTGATACAAAAAAAGACCATAGCTTCAGAGTCAGCTTAAATTTTTCATTACCTCTGCCTCGCTTGGCGGAGTTATGCTCTTTCAGAGTACTCTAGTTAAACTTGTTTCCAGCCACCTCAGTCTCCGGAGAGCTGGGAAGGAGTCAGAGATGCAGCCGACCACCCCCCACCTTGCGCACAAATACCGCTTGTAAATTTGCTGAGTAAGAACAAGAAAGTTAACGGTTCTGAGGACTGTCTTTACTTGAACGTTTTCTCCCCAATGTCGCAGGTGAGTATAATATAGCTTAGGTTAGGTTAGATGAGCGTAATTTGTGTAGCTGTTCCTGACAGCAGTTTCATTCTATATGGTTGTCTCTGTCCTGAATGTCATTGGCCAGGGTTATGTTTATGGACTTTTTCTGCCTATGCTTCTGCCTACATTGATTGCATACAGTTGCTGGCAATTCCTGGTTAAGATTTTTCCTTGTGGAGATCAATGTTTTGCTATATATTGCAATATCTTGGGTTACATTGACTACATACAGATTTTAGCCATTGCTACTTTAGATTTATCAGGGGAGATCAATGTTTTGCCATATTTTGCCCTGTTCACCCGTATTACAATACGTCTGCCATGCGTTCTCCTATTGAAAGCTTGTCCGCCTAAAAGATGTCTTCTAAAATTATATCCGCTAGACCAAACATTGGGCAGGACAAAACGTCTCTTCAGGACTTATTTATCCGCTAAACCACACGTTGGGCATGACCAAACGTTTTGGCTGGCATTATATATAAGCTAAACCAAAGGTTGGGCAGGACCAAGCGTTTCGGCCATCGTTATATATTAGCTATATCAAACGTTGGGCATGACCAAACGTTTCAGCAGGCTTTAATTATCCGCTAGACCAAATGTTGGTATGATTAAACGTTTCGGCAGTCCTTTTATATCTGCTAGACCAAACGTTGAGGAAGACCAAACATTTCGACAGGCTCGAAATATCCACTGGACCAAACGTAAGGTAAGATCAAACGTTTACTGCAGGCCTAATGTATCGGCTAGACCAAAGGTTGGCAAGACCAAACCTATCGGCAGTCCTTTTATATCCGCTTGACCAAATGTTGGTTAGACCAAACGTTTCGGCAGCCCTTTTACATCTGCTAGACCAAACTTTAGGTAAGACCAAACTTTCGGCAAGACGAAAAATTTCGTCTGGCCTCATATATCCGCTAGACCAAACGTTGAGCAATACCAAACGTTTCGACAGGCCTTATACATCTGTTGTACCAAACATTGGGCAAGACCAAACGTTTCGGGAGACCTTATGTATCCGCTAGACCAAACGTTGGGCAAGACCAAACGTTTCACCAGGCCATATATATCAGGTTAACCAAACGTTGGGCAAGACCAAACGTTTCGGCAGGCGCTATATATCCGCTAAAAAAACGTTGAGCAAGGCCAAACGTTTCAGCAGGCCCGAAATATCCACTGGACCAAACATTTGGCCAGACCAAACGTTTCGGCAGACCATATATATAAGCTAGACCAAACTTTGGACAAGACCAAACGTTTCTGCAGGATCTATGTATCCGCTAGACCAAACATTGGGGGCAAGACAAAACGTTTCTTCAGGCCTTATATATCAGCTAAACCAAACGTTGAACAAGACTAAGCGTTTCTGCAGGCGTTATATATAAGCTAGACCAAATGTTGGGCAAGACTAAACGTCTCGGCAGGCCTTATGTATCCGGTAGACAAATCGTTGGGTAAGACAAAACGTTTCTTCAGGACTTATATATCCGCAAGACCAAACGTTACTGCAGGCTTTATATATCCCCTAGACTACACGCTGGGCTAGATCAAACGCTAAGCAAGACCAAACGTTTCGGCTGGCCCTATCCACTGGACCAAACGTTGGGCAAGATCAAACGTTTCGACAGGTCCTCTATTTCCACTGGACCAAACGCTGACGTTGGGCCAGGCCAAACGTTTCGGCAGACGTTATATATAAGTTGGAAGAACCCTTGGGCAAGCCAAAACGTTTCGGCACGCCTTATATATCCATTAGCCCAAACGTTGGAAAAATCAAACGTTTCAGCAAGCTTTATATGTCCGCAAGACCAAACAATGCGCAATAACAAACGTCTCGGCAGGCGTTAAGTCCATAGAACTCCATAGAAATTTATTTGTCAGATTCAATACAAAGGAATTATTACAGTAAGAAATTAAAATTTCACATTGGAAATGGATCACTTAGGCTTTTTACTTCTTGGACCTTAAAACTGTACCACAGACAATAAGTCTGCAGGAACTCAATGAAAAATCATAACACAGTTTATACAACTTATATATACAACTTATTACATATCTGCTAGACCAAACTTTGGGCAAGGCCAAACGTTTCAACACACCTTACATAATTAATAAAGGGCCTCCACCATCAATATTATAGATAAAAGTTCCATTTGGAACATGGAATTGTTTTATAGCTTAAAAATTACCTTTCAGCCCTTAAAAGTTCTTCATGGTACCTATAAAAAGTTCTTCTGGAAGAAACTTCACGGGGGCTTTATATTCCTCATTTAATAAAACAGAATGTTGTTTTCTTGATCGGGAGTGAAAGCTTTGTACTTTCCTAATGAACCATATGTAATTTATCCATCTCCTCATATTGTAAACTTATCAAATATCTAACTACTCATTCGCTGTATTTGTATTATTTGGGATACTGTTATTTAAAAAGTATATACTGCACTTCTGTAAATAATTTTTGCAAACGTTTTTATCCGCAGAACTTTGCAGTGTGTATTGCAGGGCCTTAGATTTTATGACGTTTAGAAATTAAAATTGATAACTGAATTAAGTTTTCGAAGATACGTTTCTCGAAATCTCGTGAAGACTTTGAAGTAGTGAGGAAGTTGCCATATTTCGCCTTGTAATGTACTCATTTTGTGAGTTTCAAAGATTAAAGAAAAGTCAACAATTTATTTCAAGCAAATTCAAATATTAAACAAGGTTAGAAGGCAAGGGAGTTATTTATTGACTTCTCGCTAAAAATAAATACATTCCCCTAAAATTACCGGCAATGAAATGACAAGCTGTGGCAGTGAGACCGATTCGTGTAGAAAACAGACAAACAGAGACAGACACAAAGAGGAGCGGCCTATGGCTTTCATGGTGGACTTCACCCTATAAAAACAAGAAAAACACTACTTAGTAACACTCTATATATGAAAAGTAATATCTTGATCACTTTTTATTGAAAGCTTAATTTCGTATATAATTCCACTTTTTATTTTCAATACATATAAAGCATCATGAAAACAATATGTCCTAGAAACACAATGAAAATAATATAAACGAATGAACCTAAGATATAGGCTGGTGCTGCTCACTTTCTAAATGCCGTACGTTCGACTGCAAGTTACACTGCGCTTTGAAAACCCAGCTAAGAGTTATATATGCAACCAAAACATTAATTTTGTACGAGAGAGCCCCAGTAGGAAAAAAGCCCTGTGGAAAAAAGCCCCCCGGAAAAAAATCCGGTAGGAAAAAAGCACCCGCCCATTCCTAATGTATATTTATTGCCCATACTTAGTTATTTGAAGAAAGTTATATTAAAATAAGTTAATTTATACTGTGCTGCATTTACCTACCCTAACCTAACCTATTCTACCTTTTTCTAACACAGCCTAATCTAACCACATCTAACTCAACACAACCTATCTGACATAACGTTACCAAGCTTCTTCTAAGCTGACTTACAAGTTCGTAACTTTTTTCACCTAACCTAACTTAACCTCAGCTAACAATACCTAAACGTGTTTTTTTTTTCATAACAGCGATTAATTAAGAGGGAAGCAGGCCTCGCCCATCCAACCTTTCCTAATGGCTTGAATCCTTGTATATTTACATGACTTTTTGTATGTTCGCAATTTTTACGGGATAGTCCCAGAAAGTAAAGAGTGTAACAGGAGGGCTCAATGGAACTAAAATAAAATTTAGCCGTGACCGCACCGCATGTAGTCAAAT
Source organism: Parhyale hawaiensis (assembly GCA_001587735.2). Lineage (NCBI taxonomy): Eukaryota > Metazoa > Arthropoda > Malacostraca > Amphipoda > Hyalidae > Parhyale > Parhyale hawaiensis. Next base: position 18,570,121 of record LQNS02278171.1, on the reverse strand, counting down.
TACGTCACACCGACGAGTCGAAGTACATATTTGAGAGGTCGGACCTCACGCCTTCATAAGTTCGTAATCCTGACCAATAATGCATTCAGTGTTATATTCTTAACGCGAGAAAAAAACAAATGAATATTTATTGCTCAAACTTTCTTTACTTGACGACAATCGTCTTACTGTGTTTTGTGCCTGGGTGCAACTCTTGTAACTGGCCAGTGAGGAGTGAGAGACAGAATGAATTAAGTAAAACATATACGGTGATATGTTTAAACATGTTTTGTGCTAAACACGAAGTGTAAATGAGCCTTCACGTCATAGAAAATGAATCGAGGGCCATACAGGCCTAGATTTTGCCTCTAGTACTGTGAAAGTTTACACCAGCCTTCTCTGCATGTTTTATTGTAAATTTGTTTCTTAATCAATTAGCATATATTCTCTTCTTTTGTTTATTTACTCAAGGGTTGAAATTCGCAACTGATAACGAATTTTCAAGCGAAATTGATAAAAAATATTCATAAGTTGCTCAGCCGGCAGGTTCGTCGATATCAACGTGATTAAAGACGTCACTTTTTGATGCTATTGTTTCCCGTCAGTTCTCCCGTTACGCTCTTTGCTTCTTGGATAGAGATAACTCGAGATATCTGATTCTTGGGCTTGGAACAAGTTCAAATGTAACAATTGGTCTCTTATGCATAGGTATAGCCCAACCCAACGTTGCAGTCCTCACTAAACCAAATTAACTTCACTCACCTAACCTAAGCTGATCTCACTTCACCTGATCTTACCTAACCTGATCTCACTTAACCTGATCTTACCATACCTAACCTTACCGAGCCCAATTTCACTTTAACTAACATAAGCTCACCTAACCTATGATCACCTAAACTAAGCTCACCTAGCTCAGACTAACTTAACCTCACATTACCTATATATTTCTTCAGGGGTTCTTGCTACCGACGTTCGAACATACAAATACTGGGTCAAATTTACCTAAGCACAACATAGTTTAGTTCACTGAAATATGCTGCATTAACAGAAATGAACAGAGCTCTCATATATAGCTTCAAGAGAAAGCGGGGCTTTTTTCCTACCGGGGCTTTTTCCGGTTACCACAGCGCCAAAAAGCGACGATTGCAGGGCGCACCGTACTTTTATAGACTCCACTGATTTTATCTCTCTGCTTCAGAAATCCGAAAACCCACTACACCACGCTTGAATTACTAAATTTTTCAAATAATGGCGATGGCACAAGTTAGGAACGATTATCGTCATCATTTCGTCCCAAAGTTATGTTGAACTCTTGAAAACACAGCTTTGAGATTGCCAACAAATGGTGTGAAAATATTTACCGTCAGCTCAGTTTACGCTCCAAGTGCCGTTAGTTCACTTTCGGACGTATCATTCTATCTGGAGGGATTTATAACTCAAAATTCTTTGCAAGTGTGTGCTATTTAAATGGACACATCAACACATTCGGACGAAAAGATGACGATACTCGTTCTTTCGACTGGCGTGTGGCATCGGCATTATAGATATCCGCCTACGTTGATGTTTGACAAGTGATTGAACATGAAGTTGTAGATACTCCCAAAAACATGTTTGAAAGAGACTATATAAGCATTAGGGTTATCAAAGATGATCATGTGGGTTCCAAGAGAAGCCTTAAAAATGTTTTCAGGCTGTGCCCATCATCGGAAATAAACATGTAGGATTCTAATTTTAAATAAAATCCCCAAGTCTCATGAACCTGACATATTACGATCTGCAGCAGGGACCTTAGGGAGCCGAACAAAATCCTAGTGAAGCTTTAGCTTCAAGAAAGCATGCGTGGAGAGCTTGAAACCTAAATAGTTTCACCCTATCAGTCTGTGTTTGATCTTAATTCCCATCTGAATCTGCTGGAATCTCCTTTGGGTATTCAATCGTATTCAGAAACTATGGTTTATGCAGGCAATGCAAGCTGTATATTTTCGAAAAACATACAAAAGACAGTTATTAGTAAGTGCCTTTACTAACATTCGTCAGTGTCCAGCTCTAGTTTCCAATCATTGTCTACTTTCATCGAAACTTCGAAAAACAGATTGAGGAAAACAATATTATTTTCAAGTACTTCTCTCAGTGAATACACAGTATCTATTGCTCGAAAAATATAAATTGCGTATCTTAGAATTAGTGGCTTCTAGATATCGTCCCAACCTTTCTAGTAACGTTGGCACACTGCAACGTATGTTCTATTTTCAGACTACATATGCAGTTCCATGTTGTGGTAATATTTTACATCAAAATTAGGAAAAAATGCAACTTCACTGGAAAATGTTAACTATCAAACATTGATGTGTATTCTCTCAGTTTGAGAAATAACTGAATTCATTTTATTTAATATTACTTCTAGTCTCTGCTCTCTATTGCTCTGTGAAAACTACGTGATAGGCTATTGTAACTTTATATAATTAGCAAAGTTATATAGAAACGTGATTCTAAAAGTGGAACTACTCACAGTTTTTCACTCCGGAACCGATGGTATTCAACTTGAAAACTCTCACGTATTCCATAACTTTCATATAGAGTAACTTTGCAAGCAAAATATCACTTTCCAATGGTTGTTCTGGAAATTGCCGCAAGGTTTGCAATCGTCGGCGAGCCACATAAACGTTCCAGAGCGCTCCGCGAGGTCTGCAAGCTTTCTAAACATTCACAAAACGCAGCAAGTGACCCGTCCTGAGGCATGAATATTTCATCAGGAGTTCATGCCATGCACTTTATCCTGAGAGTGGACACGGATCTTAGTCATAATTTACACCAGAGCGTGAATAATTCATTTTCTATGCCTTGTTTCAGAATAAGCTCCTACCAGTGATGTTCTACATACATGGAGGAGCATTCCAGTTCGGATCTGCCTTAGATATTTCACCCTATGTCTTTATGAGCCAAGAGGATATTGTTCTGGTTGTTATACAACATCGATTAAACACTCTGGGTAAGGATGGAGCTAGGATATAGAGTAAGTAATCTCTAGGATATTTCTAGTTGTAGCTATTATACATGCACTGGTACTATGAGCCAGAATGATATTATTGTGAGTTTGTATCCAATATCGGCTTGTTGTACAGCAGCAGTGATTTTATTGGGGTATACAGCGCAGTTTATTTTTCCTAAAGTATTTTTTATTAGCCACTAACGGTTGAGGACAATGCAAGCATAATACGCATGAAACTATAAAATATTCTACTATTCACATATCATACTTCTGTCAAGAAGACAATGTTGTTGGCTGCGTTTGTCTCTTGGTCTATAGCAACATAACTCAAAAAGGTATGGAAAGATCTTCATTCGATATTTTTACAGGGGCTTAAGAATGCTATGAGAAACAGATGCTTTAATTTAGGTGATGATCCAAAAAGAACCCTGCATTCTTTATTTTTTTTATTTTCTTTAGCTTTTTCTGTTTGGCGAATATCTGTTGATTCCTGAGTAGAACCACTATGCCTTGTAATGTAAAGCAAGGGTAAAGTTACCGTAACAGCTCACTCAATCTAAGCGTAAGAAACCATCACCATACTAGGGCTCAGAGGAGTGAATGGCTGCAAACGATCTCGAATTGTCAGAGCTAAGACTCGAAATACGGAAGACTTGTGTTGCAGCTGCTGCTCTCGACCGCCCTACTGCTGGTGACGTTAGTGCCCTCGCAGTGGACTATGAATGAGAGAAGCGCTGATGCAGCATACCGAGTGTCAAGACTTTGCCTCCCAGGAGGTATCATTCTTGAAATTTTTGTAACAGTTACTCGCGCCACAGGATTATCTATAGAGGGTGATTTTGAGGCTA
>LQNS02278171.1:18507026-18520805 GCA_001587735.2 Parhyale hawaiensis | reverse complement strand
TCACTAAGGAACTGCAGCTTCTGACCAAACAAACGCGGAAGGCGTTAGTTGTAAAGCCATTGCTTGGTTCACTAGCGAGTTCTGGTCAGTGAGGCGAAATGCTTTAACTCAACAGCGTCTGCGGCAATAAAGCTTTAGTCGAAATGTGTGGAATTCAAACTTTCCACTGCTAAAATGCCTCGCTCAGGTTGCGACTGAACGATTTCTTCGAGCTGAAAAAGTGAACTCGAACGTAGATTTGACAAGAGAAATTCTCAGAACGAGGAATCAATTCTGCCTCCAGGTGATGGACACTTGCTCTAAATTTGTTATATTTTTACGCACCCAAATCGAACTGGCTACGCCTAAAATGGACTCGCCATTTTTGGATCGTATACTTGCTGATTTTTGGTTCTCTTCAGAATTGGAATGGGCAAGATAAAAGGTTTCTTTACCAGCGGACTGGCACTCGATCAAGGTTCACTTTACCTTCTCCAAGAAAAATTTTCAACTCATTCGCGCCTGTCCGTGTCTTCCAATATATTGGTTTCATATCAGAGATCCTCGAATCAAGAAAAAGATGTAATTTTAAGTTTGTTTCGATTTATTTAGCCTGCAATTTAGTTCGTGCCAGCTCATGTACAGAATTGTGCAGTTTGTGGTTCGGCGCCCCCCTGTAAATTCCTTTGTATGTGGCAATGAGTTTAGATGAAGTCGGGGAAATTGTAAAAATTAGAGTCGGCCTTCTGCATCAAGATAGTTACTGCTGTGCCTAATGAACAGTAAATGTAGGAACCTAAGTAAGTATGCTTATGTAAAATATACTGGGTGCATGAATAACTCGATAAGTAATAATTTGCGGTATTTGTAATTATATTAAGTTTGTGTGAAACATAGGAGAACCGAGCAGTGAATTAATATGAAATTAATGCGATCGAAGTTGGTATGAAAATGGAAAATGCCCTATTTAACATAATTACGTCAATCATTTCATTTTTACCAAGAATGAAGATTTAAAAACGATTTGATGAAATTTGATGCAGACTGTAAATTATGGAAGTGGTTCCTCAGAGTATTGTCATTTGAAATGGAGTACGATTGCTACGAGTGTACCGTGGCTGGAATGATAGTGAAGCGTCCATTAAGCCAGTTTCATCAAGAAATGCGAGGCATTTTCTGTGAGTTCAAGATCGTCGTGTAGGCCTGTATTGCATACAGCACTACGAATTTTCTAAGAGATAATAAACATATGTACAAAAAAGCGTGAAAAACATGAAATGAGCCGATCAAAATAAGTAAAAAAGAAACTTGCATACTTTAATAATACCTACGTTAAATTTAAATATGATATTGAAATCACTTCAACCCAACAAGTATTATGAAATTAAGTGCACCCTGTGGTCGAAAATGACGAAAGAAAAGTTGCATTGATGCCACACTATTGTCCATGCTTGTGTTTGTGATTCTGCTGTGAATTCACCAGCTTGACTGATTTTAAACTCAATATATCGATAAAGGTCAGCGTGACCTATTGCACGTTAGTAAAGCATTACAACAACAGTGAAAGAACTAAACTGTCTTTCAATTAGTAACTACTGCTCATTACTTACCCCGGTACTATAGCGGAAGGGTTAGTAAGAAGTAATGAAACAGATAGGAAATATTTGATTTTGCTAGTATGTGTAGCTCCTTGAAATTCGACAGCAGTGTTATTGTGTTATCTCAGACAGGGGAAGGGGGAGTGAAGAAAGATGAACGTGCCCTGGGGCCAGACGTTGAAGCTCTTCGCAAAGTTGCGTGCGTCGTAATAGTACAGCTGTGGCAGGTACTAGAGTGCAACGCTATAACGGCTAAGTTTTACTTTTTTCGATTCAACTACTTAGTCTAGGTATATAATTTAATCATATATTACTTGGAGGTTCAAGCCATTTTGATCAGAGAATTTTGCTAAGAACAGTAGGTATAACGAATTAAGCGATAAAGTCTGAACTGTGATATCGGTACTTTTTCACTGAACCGTACAAATTACGTTACCGACAATTGACGAAGCGTTTGAACATCCGTCCCCAGGAATCAGTTTTTCAGAAGCCTCGTAACTTCAAGGGAGCGCAAAATGCGCTCGTTCAGTGACGAAGTACCGACATAACGACTCAGAATATTTCACTCTCTTAGACAGATCATAACACAATTACAACTTAAGTGGGTTTTCCCTTCAATTAATATATTCTTGAATGCAGCAGAGATACGAAATCGTTGCATTAATCGGTGCATTTATGCCGCAGCTGCACTTATTACGATACTTCCAGACTCGTAAAGTGTCAACTTCCGCGAAAGAAGTGCCGATATATCACTGCTTGCATTTCATGACTTCGTTATGCTTCCTGATCGTAACAAATATTTAAACAAAAATTGCTGCAACCTCTGAGCTATGCGGGATCAAAATATGTTAATGAGATGCCAAAGTGAATAATTTTAGCCGTAATGCTAAGGTGTTCGTGACCGTAACAGCAGTTCACGTACCAGCCTCGATACATTAGGAGGTATTTGGGAAACTTAGGCCTGGAACAGCGAGCTGTATACTACGAGTATCTGGGGAGGGTACTGTTTTACTAATTTTGGCTTTGGTTCCAATTTCAGCTGATCGCATTTTTGTCGGAATACAGTGGGCGCCGTTTATCTTTGGATCATTCTAACAGTGTTATTCTAAATGCAAGTTGGAGATTTAATCACGCTGTGATTGATTGATTGATGAACACCTAACAAACTATATTTCCAAGCTTGTCATTGAACTTATCTATATTATACTACCCGGAATCCATAATCCTTGCTCTGAAACAGGTCTGACAATATAACCTTGATCCCTCAGAAATCAGTACGCTGTTTGTGGGCTTCTTCTTTTTCACGGAGCTACTCTTGGCGGTGTGACGCGCAGTTGGCAACATCTAGGCATGTTTACACCATGCAACTTTTGTTGCACAACATCCTCTTTTTCCCCAGCATCCAACTCTACATAGATGGAAAAACTTCCCCCGCTGCGATCTCCTGCTTGAGTGGCTGGGATGCGAGGCTAGGCGACAGTCCAGTTATTAATAAAAGAGAACACTTATAAATCTCACGCTCTTAGATGAACTGTAGGTCGAATTTCAACAGCTAATGTCCCAAACTATAACTAAAATAAAGTAAATCTCAAACTGTATAGTTAGTGAATATAGCGAAATCCTTAAAACACGGGAAAAACACACGGAGTAGCAGACCTATGCCGCAGCACGGTTGCACTGAATAGCCTCCTCTGAATTTCCTGCATGAAAATCCTAAGCCTTTATCCGATGCCTCCGAGTATACTGTGAGAGACAGTGGATAATATCGAAGAATAGCGTGAAAACTTCTGATTGGGTTATGGCTTCTCAGTTCTACGTAGTCCTTGAGTGGAGTATTTGTGCTTGCCAATGCCACTTACGGCGTCTTCGATTAGAGCGGAAAGGTTGTGTTAAACTAAGCGATATAGGCTTGATTTTGCTGGATGTTCTGACAAGAGCAATGGTTTCTCTTCTTAGCATCGAACCGATTACCCTTGAGGCGGATGGAAACCCAATACTATTTCGCAAAACATACAGTTTTTAGCCGTCTTGTGCGGAGTCAGTTTGCAACCGTAGCCTGCAACACGATTTAACAATGACGAAACTACAGCTCCGTCAGAAGTGCTGGACAAATACAGACTAGTAAGCCTAATTATACTTTTTATCAGTATAACAAGTGCAGAAATTAAAGACATTTCTTCAAAGAAAATATTTTCTGTAGTGTTAATGTAGTCGATCAAGCTTTCGATTGAAAGTGAATCATCATTGGGAGTTTTGCTTGTAGAGAAATTTCGAAACGGTTGAAGTAAAGGCTATCTTTGAAGTATCGTAATTATATACCACAGTTAAAAAAGGTCTTCAATTAAATATAAGAAGTTCTGTTGAGCTGGCATGATCATTTAGAGTTGGGGATTGTTCGTGAATGTTGATAAATTCTAATAGTTTTAAATCTGTTTGACGACATATTAAAATTTTTAAATTATCGTCTAGGATTTATTCTATGGTCAGTATTAAGAAAATGATCAAAAATTTTACTATTACAATTAACGCTACGTTGCCAAGTTCGAAAAGAAATACCTTGATGCCAGGACATTCTGTCTATTATCTGCTTCCTCGTGTTTCGCCGTTTGGGCCAGCTAGCATTCAAGTCAGCCGTGAATGTTTTCTTTTGAGTGATTCTTCGTTGTAGAGTTACAAGTATCTTAATGGTGTAAAATGCTTTCATTTGTGTTTTTATTACCCGTCCATTGCAGCCTTCGCAAAAAGTTTTATTGGAAATACACTTTGCTGTATCTCTTATGAAAATGAATTTGAACTTTTGTTCTCACGCAGAAAGGAATTTTCTTAATAATGTGAAGAAGATTACGAGGTTATACTTAAAAGGCTTTAATATGCAGTGATGAGCTATTCATGCATATTAAGGTTTTTTTTTCACAAAAACCGAAACCCTCTGTTTGAATGGTATAATAATTTGGTATGCCAATTAGTCCTATTCGAATAATGTTCTTTCAGTTCGATGTATAAAAATATTTCCTGTCTCATCAACAGATAAATTGTTTCATATCATTTATATTTTTGCTGTAACTGGTTAAAATTGGCAAGGATATTTGATAAAAAAATATTTTACATGTTAGAATCACCTCAATTTTTGTTAAGTATGAGAGATTTAAGTAGAACTGCAGAGCTGCTATTTGATGAAAGAAAAATTCATTTAAATGGAAATATAACTGAATCTTTGACAATTCTGTTCTTTGAAAAATGCAACGTCATTAATTAATTGATATGAAATATAATGACCGTATCTCTAATAGCATGCTCGAATGCTTTCTTTCGCCTGCTTTACTACACGTTTTATTTTTCACAATCCTTTCAGTTACATCTTCCACATTTTGCATGACAGTTGATAAGCTTTTGATTTTAGATGTCCCCTCAGATAACTTCGTATGAAGTGAAATCTGGGGACTTAAGCAACCACACCTGGGCATGTACCACGTTGATGACTATATTATGTGTAAACTAATGGACCCGTGCGTGAAAAAAACTCACGCAATAATCGATATATTTGCTTAATATAGGCCGGTGCGGAATCTTCTCTTCTTTAACTTGCTTCCTCATTTTTATCATTCGTCTTTTGTGGTGCTCTTTCTCATAGGTCTTCTTTTTTATCACTTGCCGTTTCCATATTTTCCCGCTCACGCTTAACAGTAGTTCTTACTCCCTTGTGTAACCTTTCTGCTTCAAGTCTGTCTTGACACTGTGTCGCATAGACACTTCATCTCTTTTTATTGGTAGCGCGTCTTTTTTCTTGAGACTGTAATAGGTTAGATCTTTTTTTACGTTCCATATCCTCCAGTGTCCTTCTTCTTAAACGTGCGTTTTCCATAGTGAGAGGCAGAAGTAAAATCTTGAGTTAAAATACTGCAATAAACTTGAAGGCAGTCAGCTTATATGCAATACGAGTGCACCGTATTGCGTATAAGCTAAGAGAGACATATGATATGTCTCTCAAAATCAAATATCAGCTTCATTGGAGTGCTGAAATTTCGGCCTATGAAGTGAAAACTGCTCCGCCAAAGAAAGGCAATAGGCTAGAAGAAATAATTGTTTACTGCCGTGAAAAATCATAATTTTGTGAGTCCTTCTTTGATCACATGCCGAATTTATACGGTGTGACATGAAAGAAAAAAGTTATAAAATCAGACTCCAGAAGTTGCAAATATATTGTTTCGATTTCAAGAAGTGTTTTTAGCAAGAAGTGTTGTTAGATACAGGGATAAGCATCCCACTTTCGCCATCTTCAGCAACCTTGTCATTGACCTCTATGAAGCCTTAACTTCATTACAAAATCTGCAACCTGGTACAGTTTTCGCCAATCTATTTCATTAAGATGCTGACACGAAATATATAAATACATGCACGAAGCGTTTTATTATATCAGGCATGCTCCTTGCATGAATTTATTGTTGACAAGGAGCACCATCCTGCATGCATCCAAAAAATTAGTAAAATCAGCTGCTATTGTTCTTCTTTTAGTTCTAATCAAATCCTTTGCAATATGGTGTCTTACTGCAGTCATCAAAACTGCATGTGTTCGTAGAAGGAGGTACTCTGTCTGGGAAGTTTTCTTCAAATCTCTCAAACCCGCTCATATAGCTGAGTGTCCACTCCTGTACTTCGGCAATGAGCACACTATTGGATTGTGAGCTGCCGTTCTGAGGCAATGCTCTGAACAAGTTTATGAAAAAACTAGAGCACTCTGAGAGCGCATACCTCCGCCAAGCGAGGCAACGGTAGCAAAGATTTCAAATTGGCTCTGAAACCATGATTTTCTTTGTATAAACTCCAAAATTTGGTCATTTGTGCCTTTTGACAGTAATGATAGCTTGTGCATTTTTCTTGAAGATCCGATCATAACTTTTTGAGTTGTGCTGCTAACAAACATTATGACAAACATGAGTCAAACATACAAACGAGCGAACCGATCTGCATCAAAATTTAATCATTTTTGTTTTTTAAGATTACTATCAACCCCTATAAATTTCATAAAGATCCATTCATTATCGTTTTAGTTATTGTGCTAACAAGCATAAAATGAAAAACAGTGACAAACAAACGAACTAACAAACGGATCATTACAAAAATTTGGTCATTGACTCTTTGTGATATACCTAACAACTCATATGAATTTCATAAAAATCCGCCCATAACTTTTTGAGTTATGGCATTGAGAAAAATGAGGCAGACAAACAAACGGATAGACGGATCTTCACCAAAAGTTAATCATCTGTTCCTCCTAACACACCTGAAAATTCCTGTAATTTTCATCCAAATCCGTCCATAACTTTTTGAGTTATCTCGGAGACAGACAGACAAACCCGATGAAAACCTCCTTGGCGGAGGTAATAATCATAAAACCTGTACATTTATTCAGTTCTTTTTGTATCCATACTACGAATTAATATTAACTTAATTTTAGTCACTCTAGATTACGAGCATTATTGCCCCCTCCAACCCAAAAAAATGCTTCGAATTTCCTTGGGCGCTTTTTTTTTTACAGCCATTGTGTAAATCCCATCAATAAACCATAGGTTTGTTAATAAGGCAGGGAACAGTTTTTAGCAGCAAACTGAAAAAATTTCATTAAATCGGATAATTCGTCACAACGATAGGAGCATTCAAATATAGGGTTTCTGGTTTGGGGAAACGCTCTTCATGTACAACCAATGGTTGTTTGAAAAACATCTCTTCAGGGAGAGATGTCTCGCATGGAGTGAAGCAAAGAGCTTTAGCATGACTGTTTTAGTGCATCATCGATACAACAAACTTTTTAATCACCTATACAGCTTGCCTTCCCTTTGGCTTCCATCAGCGTCCACTGACATGTGATCGCGCTCAATAATTATTTCATTTCCAAGATTAAAAGCTTCGATAGCTAGTACTTTAGTCACACGAATTTCACATTGGTAATGAGTCAAGAGCTAATTAACGTAAGGGACAAAGCGCATCCAGAGCAACTTCTTATGAATTATGAACAGCAGAAGCTCTATCACAGCGCGTGTTATTCAATCTGGCTGCATCAGCGACGAGCAGCGTTGAATTAATTCAATAGGACAGCGACTCTAAAAATTACGCCTGAATACTCTCCGTGCTAATTGTTTTCAGTGACATCTGCCCCCTCCCACGCAACATGTTCTTCGCTAAACTATAAATGACAATTTGTGACGTCGCCCAAGCAACAAAGTTCTCGCTAATAATTAAGTTATATCGAAGATCGTACACGTGCAATATACTTTACAGACACCTCTTCTTGTAGTTCATTAGAGCAAACAATTTCTTCCATCTCCGAAGTGAACTCATCCTCTTAAAAATTCGCCTGTTTTCTAGCAAAGTTAGCCCTGAAGATTCAATTGATTTTGCTCGAAGTTCAGATGGATCCGAAGTTAGCAGATGGCATTTTTATTAGAGCTGAGAGGCGGAAGAAAGATCACAGGGGCTTGCAGACTCGACGTAAATTTGACTTGGACAAAATTTTTTGACGTCAAGTTACCCACTTCTGATATGAAGCGAGACAGCAATGAACTCTGCGCAACTGGATCGTTCTCATCAAAAGAGGTCATTTAAAAGGGTAGTTAAGGGCGTTGAGGTACTCTAATCCCAGCACCCGCTTCACGAACTGAAACCGTATTTCAACACCATCTTCAGTGACTGGAATTGCATGTCATCACCGCTGGACAAATTGAAACCGCATTTCGATACCCTCTACACTGACTGCAATTGCATGTCAAGTGGCGACGTGTTTAACTTTGGCGTAAAGCTATGGGAGATGTGACTGACGTTAACGTACAGAAGTGGCGACGTGTTTAACTTTGGCGTAAAGCTATGGAAAATGTGGCTGAGCTTAACGTACAGTAGTGACGATTGATTAATTTCATTAGAAAATAGTGGTAAGCATGGAGTCCACCCGGTATATTTAACTCATACTCGGAGGACGTGTAGAGGGAGACGACATAAGCTCTAGGTAGTGGGACCAAAAATTTTGCTGTGTCTTTTTCATGACTGCTTTCTGAAGCGCAGGGGAGGGCTGATGAAGTCACTTTAGACATAAGAGACTTAACTACGTGGCCTACACCATAGTAGCACGAGCGGTTTGGCGGCACCTACTTACAAACATTTATCGTTCTGGAGTCAGAACAGGATCAATATTTAACCCTACAAAGGGAGACCTGTGGTGTATTGCACCTCGCCCTGCAGAAATTTGCATATTTATTATTTTCAAATTTTAGTTGAGTTCCTGGAAACTGGTGACATTTCATAAAATGGCATTTTTCATGTTTTGTGAAAAAAATCAAGTGAAAATACCATACATGAGTGAAAATACCATAGATTCTATGATAAATGATCCCTATAAAGGAAGATCTGCGCGATAGCGCACTGCACCATGCATTCTTACGGCCGGCAGTCCCGTACGTGTCAACGTCTGTTTATTCTTTGTATCTGCATGTAACTTCATCCCAGGGTTATAATTACTGATGGACAACGCAGCTTTATACACATTATTTATAATAAATATGACCACCCCTGCTAAATGAGGCTACTTCAGTGCAGTCGCAGTCCATTGTATACTGTATTATTATATGAATATTGTTGTGTACACTCGTAGTCCATTGATTTTTCTGCGTACGTAGACAGTACAGTCCCTGCAATACAGCAGGCACCCTACAGATCCTGCAACACATGCACACTGCCTGCATTGGTGAGCAAACTGCCACTGTTATCGTACAAAATGTATATGATTGTATACTTGCTAGCGTTCTCTTAGAAAAGTTCATTTGATGCTGTCTTATTATAATTTACCATTGAATTGATAATTTTAATTATATCTCAACTCATGTATGAATGTCTGAAGAGTATGCCTGTTGATTTTTAATCCGAAATACTAATAAACTACCTGGACCCGTGAAACTTTCACGGCTTTGCAAGGCCTTTCAGACAGACACGTGAAACGTTCATATTTTAGTATGGTAACACCACACTTATTCTTTAACACTGGGACTCGATGTGTGACCTATTAAGTCCATCCTCTTGGTTGATAATAATATCCATAATTCCCTGCAGTGGAGTAGCCAGGGAAGGAACGTGAGGGACACACTCCCTCCCTAAAAAGTTACACGCACCCTTCACTGGATATGAGGCCTTGAAAAAATGCACTGCTTAGGGCCTAGCTTTTGTGTCTCGCTGCCCCCGTTGAAATTTGCTTGCACTCTCAGTGCCCACCCCCACATGGAAATTTTCCAGATCCCAACCCGTTCATTCAGAAGAGCCCATGGGCATAAAATTATTAAAAAGACCTTGTCCAGCTGCACAGGACTGCTGGCCTCCGCGTATCATTGGACCCGTGGAATATTTATATCAGTTAGCAGAACCCGTGAAACGTTCACTGTCTGGCTTAAGGCGCTTCAGATAGATCAGTGAAACCTTCGCATTATACCATGGCAATTCCCCGTCAACATCACAAACTTCACCTAGATTCGAGGTATGATATCTTATACAACCAGCCTTTTTGCTGATAAAAATTACTGAAGCTGCCCCTGTCTAAGTGGACCCCTGAAATATGTATTTAGAAGTTGCTCTGTGTAAATGGATCAGTGGAATTCCTTTGGCAGTAAACCACGGTGTAGGTTCCTAAAGATTTATTCATACAAATTTGGGGAGAATAAACAATTAAAAAGACCTGGCCTGTGGCCGAGAGATTAGTCACCAGCCGTATCACAGATACGCCAGCTTCACAAACTCAGTAAAGCTCGAATTTCCTTGTATATATTTGTGATGAAGGGCGTGACACAAAAGTTAGTTAGGTAGGTAGGTACAAGCGTCTTAATATATAGATAATGAATTTATTAGAAAATTATTAGGCCGAGGTACATCGCACCTCGCCTCTCCCGTTATAACTATTCGCTAGGAGTCGACCCCTTGTAGGGTTAAGGTGTGTCGTAAACTGGATACCAAGGGGTATTTATGTCCAGTGCACTGAAAATCGGATTTTTTTTTCGCGTGGATAGTATTTGCAGCTGATGCAAAAGAAGAAGACCCCGAGTCTACTGTTTTCACAGCTAAAAGTTAAGTCGCCATGCATCTACAGAGTTCACTTACTATGGAAGTTATGTAAGACAGTAGGGCCTGCACTTGCAGAACTGTGACGTCACACATAGGTAACTCAGACGATAGAGTCACTCGTTTTGCAGCAAGGCATCCTGGGTAATCCAAAGACCGAGGCATCTTGGGTAATTTCCATAAAGGCTTCGTATGTGCGAGAGGCAATGTGTGTGTCGCGATTGTTCATTAAATAAACGTTTGTAAAATTGTTCAATTTCAGTTTATTGTGCTTTTCATGTATGTATAACATTCTATTTTATACCCTGTTGCAACGCAATTTTTTTTTTTTGTGAATGAAAATCGCCCACTTTTGTTTTTTTAAACCCATGCGAATAATTCTAACGCACACGAAGTACTCGCTTTTACTTCGGTAAACATTGTCGGACGATTTCCTCAGTTCTTTTAGTGACAGGGCGGTCGCTCATTGACTGAAATTGACGTCATTCAGGCGGTCGATGATTGCCTGAAATTAGCCCCGGGGTGTTCGCTTAGAGCTGACATAACAATCTGTAGTATAATTTTATGAGCTGCAGCATCTACGGCACCCAATCCAGCGAGCCCGCGCGTCAGCCAGCCAGTATGCCAGCCAGTTCGCACCATAAAAGTGGGCCGCAAGCTAATGAAGCTTATTTCAAATATGTCGTCTCCCTCTATACTTCCTCCGAGGACTCATACACGCCACTCAACACCTGGAACCAATATAAATGGGATGGCATGGGACTGTCGCTGGTTTTGCCAGGGCCACACAATACATTCTCGCTCATAAGTTGATGCGGGGACGTGCACCTCCACGTCATCCAAGCTACCGATTCTATTCTAAAAAATTTCCGGCATTAGCTTCATCCGTGCCATGTTAAGTGGAGCCGCGCAATAGTGGGAACCCACATTACTAACTTCAATTATTGTAGTCCTACTATTGGTGCTTCATTATTTCTTTCTCTTTTTTACCCGACTTGCTGTTCCCATAAACATATTGATCCGGTGTGAGAGCACCGTGCATGTATTGGTTCCACACTTCAATCGGCATACTACCTATGTTCGATCCCTTTTCTATCTTGAAACATCTCTGTATCAGCTATAGGGAGGCTCAAATTAACTAATCAAACAGGATAATAAAGACTAAAGTGTATTTATCTGTCCAATTTCTGTCACGCGTGAAGGAGACATGCAGGTGAAAAATTAGCCAAGTTCGAGATTGTAACCATCCTGCCATGCTCTGTTGCTGACCGACGGGCGAAAATTAGACCAGGTTGCAAATGATGGTAGAAGTACGGAAACCCTAAATTCGAAAGTGTTTCTTACTTTACTGGCGTCGAATCTAAGTAGTGAAGATATTTGTAGTTTCACTTAGCAAACTCATATTTGATTCTTTATTTTCTTCCGAAATTCAATCTTTAATTACACAAACTGATTATTTTTTTAATCAGTGAAGCAGAGGGGAGGATATTCTTCACAGTACATTAAAAATAAAAAGAGAAGCATGAACACGAAAATTTCGTTGCGACAATAATTCAGTTTTTCCCCTTGGACGAAACAGCTTTTACGTAAGAGAACATATTTCGACTAAAGTTGTATTACTGCAGATCAGTGATACTCGGCTGAAAATTTCATTTTGAGTGATGCTTCACTGCCTTCTAATAATAATTTTTTGCACATAAAACTGAAAGAAAGAAGGGTTGTTCTGCCAAGCAGAAGTGAAACTGAGACAGAGCTTAACTTTTCTGGTCGTTTAAGTAGGCAGTTGAGGTGCGTTCGCCGCAAGTACATTGGTAAAGAATGCACTGTCAATAAAAAATATTATCACAAAGTCTACGCCGTCATTTTTGATGGCGGTGCACTAGTACAACCATAACTAGAGCAATCTGAGAACGCACACATCTGCACAGCAAAGCAATGACTCCAGGATTTTTTTTAGCATCGCTAAATTTGGGATTTTCAGCCTGTTGACGTTTATTACAGTTCCTGCCATTTTTTTTTTTAAAGATCAGGCCATAGACTACAACAGTATTTGACTCTTAGGTCTGACGCTGACGGCCAAAAGTCGGCAATAGAAAAATGGGATTTTCTCAAGAGCTATTCTTCTCCCTCTATCTAATACTGAAGAAAATATTCGAAAGTACCCAATATTTTTCTTGCGGAGATGGTATCTTGGAAACGGCGGGGACGCACTTGGGCGCTTGCCTCCATGACCGTGTCTGGACATGCTCATATTAGCTCTTGAGAAAATCCCATTTTTCCCATTTTGGCCGCCAGCGTAAGAGGCCACTAGGAACTAAGAGTCAAGTACTGTTGCGGTCTATGATCAGGTCAGGCGCTAACTTTTTAAGTTATGTTCAGATAAATAAGAAGACAGTCATAGTGTCAAACACACAAACGACCAACCAGATCATCATCAAAATTTGGTCACGTGTGTTATTTAACATTTCTACCAATTCCTGAAAATTTCATGTACATCCGTTGATAACTTTTTGGGTTACGAGTATGTTGCTGACAAATATAAAGATAAACAAACGGACTAACAGATCATCACAAAAATGTGATCTTTTGTTCATCTTAACATTCCCAATTATTCTTGTAAATTTCATCAAGACCCGTTCCTATCTTTTTGAGCTATTTTATCTAGAAAAGTAGGCAGGTAAACAAAGAAACAAGCGGTTGGGCGGATCTTCACCAATAGTTAATCATCTGTTCCTCCTAAAAACAAACATTCCCTCTAGATATCATAAAAACCCATCCCTAACTCTTTGAATTATCCTGGTGGCAGGCAGACAAACATACCAACAGATGAACAGTCAGACAAAAACAGACAGATTATCTCCCACAAAACCATAACCTCCATGGAGGAGGTAATTATCACGATACTACAAAAGAGTTTGGGATTAAGTGAGGATACAAAAGTTATTCAAGTATCAACATCATTTCTACAGCTTTCATTCCTGTTTCCTCCGATAATGCTGACTATTGACCCATATGCCTTGATGCCGATGAATGCAATCATAAGCGTATGGTTGGGGCCAACGATTGCAGCTAATTAGTGCTAGAGTCACAAATTTGACAAGAATATTATATT
>LQNS02278171.1:18489134-18500321 GCA_001587735.2 Parhyale hawaiensis | reverse complement strand
TTATTAACAGGATGTAATTTTTTCAATAAACGTCACAATATTCGATATTTAATTTTGGTAGGTACTTTGCGCCTGGAGAGGAGCTTGGTGCTTTGTAGAAAAGTCTAAAAATTCAGTATAGTGCCAGATAATTTTCAACTTGAAATGCCAAGTCGCTTGTAAGTAACTGGATGCTCCAAGGAAAAGCGCTTGGCATTCATTATATACGCACGTCGTTGTACAATGTGATGCAAGGTGCTTTGCAGCGTGGAATTTGACGTTCTAACGTACGAGGTTTTAATAAATGGCGAGCTGCACATTGTAAGTAACTTTAGATCCCCACAGGAAAGTACTTAACGTACCGTCCATTATAGTGTGCTGTACAAAATATTGTCGAACACATACGTACCTACACATCATAAATGTCGGTTAATAAATATCAGTGATAACTCTTCACTGTTCATACCCGTACTAGGCATTGTGCAAAAAGCAGAGAGTGTAACGGGAGGATTTACCGGGACTTAAATAAAAAGAAGCCGTGACCGCATGCGGGTGAATGACGTCACATCGACATGTCAAAGTACTTGAGGGGGCGATCTCAGGCCTTCTTTGGTTGGGCTCTATTTCTGTCCAAAAATATGAGTAGTGTTATATTTTTATCACGAGAGTAATAATAAGAACAGTTATTGTTCAAACTTCCTATGTATATATTTAATATATACTTGACGACAATTATTTTACAGTGTTCTGTGTATGGATGTAGTTCAAGTAGTTGGCCAGCCAGGAGCGGGATTTTCAATGAATTAATGGGAAAAATTCGGTGGTATGTCTGTTACGGGGTATGTTAATGGAAGATAAGCGTGGTATATATATGTCCCCAAGGGGCGAGCTATTCCCCAACCTACCTAACTAAAAGACTTAGCGATTGGGATTCATACGGCAGCTGGATCAGTAAAACACACGTAAAGATNCCTTCAACGACTTTTCGCGTCAAACATTGAATGTTGACACCCTACATTCTTACTTGATATTATATTTTCTATAGACATTAATTACTGTCCTATGTTTGACGTAGTGGTGCACATTCTATGTTTATATATGTACATATTTTTTTTATTTGTTTTTTTTTGTGAATCAATGTTTTCATAACATGTCGAAAAATATTTTTTGAAGAGAAATGTAAACTGAATATGAAGTGTAAATAAGGTTTCACTTTAAAGAAGAAGTGAAATCATGGCGCCATGCCTGCCCAGATTTTGCATCTGACGCTGTGAAAACATACACTGTAATTTTCTATTAATAATAATGTTTTTGTTAATTTTTATATTAAATGATCTCATTTATTTATGTATTTAAGGGCTTGCAGTTTTCAATTAACTACGTTTTTGGCAATATCAATTAGGAAGCTCAAAGGTTGTTCCATATCACCCTTGGTCGATGTGACGTCATTGATAATGTCACTTCGAGGCAGGATGCACGTGAGTCCTCCCGTTACGCTCCTTGCTTTCGGGTATTGTGCTATGAAGCTTCTACTGCACCTGCAATTTTACTCTTCGACTTACTATGGAGATTCTACTGCACCTGCAATTTTAATCTTCGACTGGCTATGGAGATTCTACTGCACCTGCAATTTTAATCTTCGACTTACTATGGAGATTCTACTGCACCTACAATTTTAATCTTCGACTTGCTATTGAGATTCTACTGCACCTGCAATTTTAATATTTAACTTGCTATGGAGATTCTACTGCACCTACAATTTTAATCTTCCACTTGCTATTCAGATTCTACTGCACCTGCAATATTAATCATTAAATTGCTATGGAGATTTTACTGCACCTGCAATTTCCCTCGCTAAAATATTACTATCGGTATCCTGGTGTTTCCAAAAACATACATTTAAATAAGAAATTACCTATGTATAATGGTGGGGATCAAGCCGGGATAAAGCAAAGGGGACCTCTGGTATACCCAAGAGATGGGCGGACGAGCTCACTGTGTAGATAAGTCCAGGGGTTGACGGGGTCAACAAGTGCGTGCGAAACGTTTTTATGTATCAGGTGGCAGTCCTACAAAATCCCAATTTTCAGTGCACTACCTGCCAGTTTCAGTACCATTCTAATGTATAGCAGTTCTTTAGACTCCCGAATAATTAATTGTATGAGAGCAAAATGATTTGCACACCGCGTGTTAGTTATTCATATAAGGCGAAATCTTCTTAATGACGAAGTTAAATAGCCTCGCTCGCGTCGAAATTTTCAAAAAAATCGATTTTTCACTAAATTTTGATAGACCCATATGGTTCCAGCATCTTACTCAATCCCAACTTCATCTAAAGTCTCCTTTTGACGACTGACGCTTTCGCTTGCACGTTCAACTGCTCGCAAGAAAAAGAAAAATGAGCAGTAAATAAATTGTGGCAGCAGTCCTTGGTGATACAAGTTTTAGGTATGGATGCCCTGTGCTTGGGGGCCAGCGCATAGGGTGCGTCCACCGGGCGGTGGATGGTGGGTTGCCTCTTCGGAGGTAGTGCTATGCAGCGGGGACCAGATACAATGCAGCAGGGGACTCGGTCTGTCTCCTGCCGCTGGATCACTGATGCTCCGCCAGGACAGTGGGCCAAGAATTGTGCCCCTTTTCCTTCTATAAACTTATTTGCACAAGTTTCTCCTTTTGCAGCTCTCTTATTGTGCGTCTTCTTCTACTGCAAGTAAGCAAGTAGGTATCGAGGTTCAAGGTTCTTCGCAATGCTTATATGAGGTGCACTAAAACTAATAAAAGTAAGTTTACAACAAAATAACCATTATTATCTCTATAATGGCAGAGGAAGCAACCACTCGAAAACCGTAAAAATCTTGAACTGCATCCTGACATACGCTATACTGGTAGCTACATAGAGTTTTCAGTTGAGCCATTGTCATCAATTAGTGATTTGTGCCTCAGTGGTAACTGAGATACAAAAAGAGTGGTTATTGAGTATTGCATTAGCGACACTATTTGCTTCATAAACAGGTAAATAGAGAATATACTCTCTGTTATAGCTTTCAATTATCATGTTTTACGTAATATTTTTCCAAGATATATGAATCAGTATAAATGGTTAAGTACACGCCTAGGTTGAAATAGCGTTACCTAAGAGGACTTCAAGCTACAGTCTCTCTTTGTGGACACAAATCATAAATTTTTAACCTCCCACTCGCTATGCGACTAGAGAAGTACGGATTAAAGGGTGGTATAAGGATTTTTGAAAGCTCCACCAAACTGAAATATTTCGTAGACGGATGCAAAAAGATAATGCCATGGTAAATAGTTAAAATTAAAATTTTTCCTTTGAAAAAGTGTACCATATATGTTTGAAGTAAAATATGAAGGATAAACAGTTGCAAAGCAATTGAGGAGTTCTGACTGACGTATAACCAGCTGCAGGCCAGAACCTGTTGCGTTCAAGTAACCGTATAGCGTTAACATGTCTTCTCATTTAGATTCAAAACTTAATGCATATAGTGCATCATGTAAGAGCAATGATAACTGACCAAGGTAAAACTAAAGCACTGGTTGCGACTGTTGTGTTGTTGAATAGCGTTATTAACTGAACTGTAATGCATCTCTTAGGACGCATCTCTGTATGTTCATGACATGTCAAGAACGAAGTGAAGATGTTATTGCATCCATCACCTGCCTGCAGGCGAATAGAGCAGAGACTTCTGGGCAACTTATATGCCATTTTTTTTTTTGCTCTATTAGCCCTATAATGGGAGACCCCTAGCGAGGAGTTATAACGGGAGAGGTGAGGTGCAATGTACCGCAGCCTAATGATTTGCTAATAAATTCAGTATTTATAGGTATTTCGAATAAAAAATCAACAGGCATACTCTTTAGATATTCATACGTGAGTTGAGATGTAAGTAGAATCATCAATTCAATGGTAAATTATATTAAGAAACCATAATATGAACAGTTCTAAGAAAAAGGTAGAAAGCATACAGCGATATACATTTTGTATGATAACCGTGGCCGTTTCCTCACCAATGCAGGCAGTGTGCATGTGTTCGGGAACTGTGGGGCGCTTTCTGTATTTCAGGGACTGTTGTACTGTCTACGTACGCAGAACAATCAATGTACTACGAGTGCATACAACAATATTCATACAATAATACAGTATACAAGGGACTGCAACTGCACTGATGTAGCCTCATTTAGTTAAGACGGTCATATTTATTATATATGATGCGTATAAAGCTTCGTTGTCCATCAGTAATTATAACCCTGGGATGAAGTTACATGCAGATAAACAGACGTTGAAATGTACGGGGCTGCTGGCCGTACGAATGCAGGGTGCGGTGCGCTATAGCGCAGGTCTCCCTTCATAGGGACCATTTATCATAAAATCTATTGTATTTTCACTGAAATTTTTACACAAAATATAAAAATACCATTTTATGAAAAGTCACGAGTTTTCAGCAACTGAACTGAAATTTGAATGCAATATATATGCAAATTTCTGCAGTGTGAGGTGCAATACACTTCAGGTGTCCCTTTGTAGGGTTAATAAAATATAAATTGAAAAAATTACTATGAAGAACGTTATATGGTACCTCGTGCCTTTCAAAGACAAAGTAAAACTTTATTATGATACCGCTTTGTTCGAGCAGAATGTGAGGTGCAAAATTGAAGTTAATAATTATTGCCCAATTTTACAGTTATCGACCATGCACCTCCATGCAGCAGTTTGGTTAGCGTTATTGCGCGATGCATGTAATGTATTGACTAGCAGAAACCTTCATTCAGCCGTTCCAATACCTTGTATTAATTGTGGATTAGAGACATAAGCCTTCGCATTCAAATCACGTCTGCAGCTTCCGATTTATAATTACAGAAGAAGCTTAGTGTGTTGCGTCCCTGCATGGGAGCGACTTAAATGTCCAAATTTATTATGTGTTTTGGTAGTCTGTTAAGGCTGCCTGCTCTTCACTGATCCTCCTTATGATTACAATCCCTCATAGGTGGAGGAGGTTTTATACATGCGTGTGATTGTTCACATGCTCCAGAAGATCAAGCACAACATAGAGTGTGGAAGACTGAGAAGCCAAATTTTCCAACTAAGTTGGTATTGGCTAAGTTCGTGGCAAGTACATGTGGAAAACATCTTAAGCAGTTACGGCGCATAAAGTTTGAAGAGTTAGGAGACTTAGCTCTTGTATCGATTTCTGATCAGGCAATTCGGCAGAGCCCTTCACTTTCAGTGAGTTGCTATAGTTTTGCTCCGGTTGGAAGGTTGAGTCGCGCTGGACGTCCTCCCAAGTTCTGATTCGGACAGCAGCATTAGATATAATTTTGCTGGAGCCAATTTAGAGGCTCACGATGAGACCAAAATGAATAGGCAATGGTATTATTCTCTTATATTGTTTACAGCTATGCCGTCAATGTGCATCCCGCGGTAGAGGCAGACGTTGCGTGATGCACAATTGTGCAGGGGGTCCGGAGAACGATCCCCGGGCCAGGCGCGATCTTCGTCAAGGCCCTTAGAGCGCTGAATTAGCACAGTTGCTTGTGCTTATAGCTACCGTGGGGGTACTTGCCTTAGGGTAGGGGAGTAGCGGGTCGTTGAACCTTCCGTTTCGGCGCCATAGTTCTTAGCGACCAGTCATCGGCTGCAGCTGCACTTACTCCTCTGGGGCTAGTTGGCCTATGTCTGCCGCACGAACCAGTGAGTGTAGATTTCCCAGTGGAGGGTACAGTCAAAGTTGACTTTAATACTAAATATTTAAAAATAAAATATAATGTGTTGAGAGACCATGAGCCATAATATAAGCAACGTAAAAACTAAAAGCGACAGGAATTTCTGCTACTAGATGGACCATACGGCCAGCTAAATCGTGGAAATTTCTAAGTTTCAGTTAGTTCGAAGAACTACTTCTCGCCATACTACATTAAAAATAAATTATCATTGGGCATATATCTGTCAATCAATCTGTGCATTTGCTGTAGTACTTATATAATCTTTGTTGTGAACTTGCACTACGTCAGACACTAAATTTTCAAATTGTCTGCCCATGAAAATTCCTTATAATCATTTTTGGTGATATAGAGTAGACTAATGTATAAAAAAAAGACTTGTGCCTGTTAGTACAACGTATTGTAATGCTATATTCAGGCCAGTATTATCAAGAGCTGCATTTTTATACTATAAGATTCTAAATTAGTTCCTCGAAGCTTTTCAGTTTTTCACAGTTCTTAGACCAAACACAAGGAATATTATTATTTCCATTACTATACAATAATTACATTGTTTATCAGACGGTCAATCGCAGGATGTGATTGGTGCTTCTTAATATCTGGCAAATCCACCGTTTTGCGAAAAACTTAACTGTTTTATTTGCCATCTGAAAGTTCGCTTTCAGAATTTAGACCAGCAGCTACTTGCTATAGTACTAGGGTCTACAAATTTGTAGTGGCGACCTAAGTACCAGGTAATCTAAGCTACACAAAGTCGCTCTCATTAACATCACTTAACATTTTTACTGCTACACTTTCACTCTCTGCAATATTTATGCAATACTTCAGGGTGTATAAGCATAATAGGGTTAGCATTGGCTTGCTCTGAATTTGCAGCGAAGTTTACCTCTTTATTTCTTGACATTTTCACGGCCTCCACCGTACGCAATGATAAAGAGAACTTTAATTGTAAAAGTAAGTGGACTAAAACGACAAGCTCCTTCAGCGGGAAGCAGTCAAATAAAAGGCATGGACACGATTATCTTAAAGACTTTCTCTCTCATGTAATTTCCACGTCCCGCTAGTAAAGTTTGCATCCAGAGCATCATTTCACGGACAGCCTAATGGTAAAACTTAGAACTCAGTGTGCAAAACCAGGTCCCTGAGGCGCTTCAGCAAGGCAAGTCGAATAGATGTATTTCCTGCACTGACATCTAAGTTTGTGCAAACGAAGTCAAATTTAGAAGCAGAGGAAGTTGCCAGGGGCATTCGGGACGCACAGTTGAGCAAGAATGCCGGCAGCAGTAGCTGATGGACTTCATTAGCGTTCCACTGCGTAATCAGGCCGATGTGGCGGCAAGCAAACGACGCGAGCCTGCGCCTCTCGCCCAAATTGGACAGTAAAACCTAAGAATTTCTTCACCACATCTGCAGAAGCTGGAGAGCCTATGCATGTTCTTGGTAGAAGATAAACGCTAACAGCTGTTGATAAGTTTGTCTTTGGAGCAACTAAGCAGTAGAAGATTTAACTAACTTCGTTATTAAATCAACGGCATAAATGTTGATAATTCATTCGTTGTAAAATAAAAATAGTGGCAGTTGATTATGGAGTTTCAGAGAAAAGGAGCAGTAGAAGGTATTGATAACTATGTTTTTTTTTATAGAAAATAAGCAATAGAAGATATAAATAACTACATTTTATCTAAAATGTAAACGGTAGAAGCACTTCATAACTTTTTTTAAAATCGAAAGTTACTACTACAGGACGGCATCGTCTGATGTAATTGCGGCCATCGCACCATGACCGATGTCAACTCTGTCTTCCTATCACTGGTGATACCATAGGGTGGAACAGTACACCTCTTCATTTATTCACCTTAGCTACAATACCATGAGGGCCACAAACACGACGAAAACATAACCTCCTTGGCGGAGGTAATAGAGCATGAAATATATCATAGCTACAGAAATAACTGGGCTGTGGGTGAACATGCTTCAGTTTTTGATAGAGTTTTCACTTTGCTACATATATCGCTACACGCACGTAATTAACAAAATTTACAACATAGCTCAACCAAGAAATTTCTTCACCGTAGCAACGGAAGCAAATGGGATTTAGGTTTGGGTTTAAAATAGTTAGTTATAGCTGGTAATGAGCTAGTTGTTTCGGTTACA
Source organism: Parhyale hawaiensis (assembly GCA_001587735.2). Lineage (NCBI taxonomy): Eukaryota > Metazoa > Arthropoda > Malacostraca > Amphipoda > Hyalidae > Parhyale > Parhyale hawaiensis. The sequence continues at coordinate 18,492,452 of LQNS02278171.1, read as the reverse complement.
TGAAGTTCGAAATGAAATGCAAATTCCCAATCGAAAATTATCCCAAATGAAGCGGTAGAGGGTAGAACTTTTGCTTTGGTAGCTACAGGCTTGGGTTTTTGTTTTTCACTAATATTACTTCATTCATAAACAATAAAAATAATAGAGTAAAACAAGTTTTTGTTATTGATTGCCGTTAGGATATTCATGAACAATAAAGGCTATACTGCAGGTAAATATAAGGGCGAGCGTTTCTTTTTTTTTAGTTTTTTTAATTGAACAGAATTGGATATAGATAAGCTCGTGTCATAAAGTTTCGAATAATTGAACAACGTTACTGCAATGTCTCTATAAACCCATGGAATTTCTTTACATGAACCAAAAGGCGCAAAATATGTGTTTCCCAATTTAAACGGCGTCCTCACTTCTATATAAACGCCGCGCATCACGTATACTACGCAAGCTAAAGTGCTCTTTATCAATATCGTTTCACTGAACTTACGCACCAATACTATGAATAAATTTAAAAAGTAACAACCTTTGTATTAGACAAGAGAAGGACCGCCGCCGATATCGGCTCATTGAACTCGTCTATTATTACAGCGAATTATCTTCCGATAATTTCATTGAACAATTTTCTGCCCTCTGTACCGATTTCGTATCTGCAAAGTACCGTAATTAGTTTGCCGATACCATCACCAAGGATACTTTAGGCCTCATCGATTGGCTGGCAAAATTAAGCCTAATGGGCTTGATTTGCCCGGAATTTTAGATGGGTTCACTGGCTTCGACCCGGTGGGTTCGGTTTCTGTCGTAGACTCTTAAGCGATTACCCTTGAGACTTCCATGCAAAACCTCAATTTTCCTCCATAAAATGGAGCTTCCTGCCGGCTACTACGTATAGTTGATTCCTACTTAATGCATCAATGCGATTCAAAATGGCGAAGTGATGTCGCTCCATTCCACGTCTTCGGATAAGTCAAGCTATGCCAATGTTACTTCACCCAACTTTAATAATGCAAACGGAGGGACATTTCTCGTCCAACGGAACACTCACGAAGTAGCTGATGCAACCCAATAGTCCGATATTGTAAGACCATTTTATGGACGATATGCACTTTTTCTCGCCGAAATGAATTGTGGTTGTTGCAAAACATCAGTTATCGATATCACTCTTTAACTTTGCCGACTTAGTGGACTCAGTGAACCTTGTGAAAAATTAGCGCCAAGAACGAGACTTCAAGGCGAGCTAGAACAACTAGTAGGGCAAAGACGGGACAATATTAGGTAGGGACAGGATACAACAACAACGACGCATGGACGGGGTGATTGGGCAGGCTTGGGGCAACTAGGCTGTTCTGGGGTAAAGGCAATGAGTCATAACTCAAAAACCCCACAATTAGGCTCGGACTGGAATACTAAACAACTACTACTACCAAATAAATAATGGTAGTCTGGTTTGTTTTAAAATTACCCTAACAAGGCATTCAATATGTGCCTCTCCTAAAAATAACGTGCTCAATGTAACAGAATTATCAGGCAAGCTTGAGCTATAACAGGAACGGTATTTCGTTTCAAAATCTTGAAACTTCTCTCAAGTTTAAAATTATCAGAATGAGCGTATTACGATACCTGTAAAGTTAACTTCTATGCTTCAGACAACATTCAACGATTTTAAAATAACTCGGTGCTTGTAATTGTAGGCCTACAGTTAGGCCTACTTAAGTCCGCCACGTGATCTTGCTGACGATCATTTTTATTTTGCTGAACCTTGATTTAGAGTAATGTAGGAGGTGAATTTTCCATAAAGCAAAATTGAACTATTCTTATGCTAAATATTGCCCCCCCCCTCCATTCGAACCCAAGAATTTAGATCACTATTCTGTTAGATATTGATGTACTGAATACGAATTTATAGGTCTCAGCAGTCAGAAATGAGCAATTATGAAAATATTGCTATATCAATCCTAATATTATATCTGTACTTAAGCGCACTTAGGAATCGCTTCATAGTTGAACGATTACAGTATATCATATGATCGAATATTCTAATAAAAGATCCACAGAATCATCACAGAAATAAACTTTTTTATTTGCTAACGTAATATTAAAGCAAACGTCTGCACACAATGCAGAACATCAAAAAATTGCGCCGCCAAATTAAAGGAACAGTGCAGTGTGTCTCTCGACTGCGCAGTGTTTACTGTATCCACTAGTCACAAGTGAAAGAAAGCACAGACGTACAACTCCACAGACGAAAAAAATAACTATTGATGATTAAGAACACTAAATCCACAAATATTATATCAAATGATGCAATGTTTTTGAAGGTTAGTAACGGTATGGACTGGTTCTGTTAATAATATCACAGCGTAGGTAAACATTTTACTGTTACGTCGTTCGACTGCGCCGTGTTTAGTGCTTACGTCTCAGACGCGCAACTACACAGACGAATGAAAGCATTATTGACGGTTAAGAAAGAAGAATCGACGATTTTTATCTATAATGATGCATTACTATTCAAGGTTAGTAGCGTAGTACTGGTTCTGTTAATGACATAGCAGCTTGAGTAAACTTTTTCCAAGCGAAAAAAATGATGCGCGGAAGTGATCACAAATGCTGCTTTAATACTAAATTTAATATCTATATTTTTAAACTACTTATTTCTTACAGCTACGACCTATAAAATCGTGTTCAGAGTATCAATATTTATTTAATGATTGGTCTAATATGCCTGGATTCCAGTGGGCATAATAGTGAACGTTTACCATTGATTTTTATCGAAGTGTTTTAACTAAAGCCGTGCACAGACGAGCGACCTCTTCGCTGATTTTGACCAAACAAAATTGTAGGATCGTCAAGCTTGGCAGGACATTTCAATGCACACGTAGCGGGGGAAAGGTCCCTACAGTTGCACTGTCCTAGGGTAAAGTTTTTGGATGTTGCATGAAGAGGAAACTTTAGGTATTAATTTCAGGAATTTTATTGCTTGTTTACCCGCTGGTTTTTATTCACCGTCCATAGAATTTAGCAACTGAATGTTTTGTGAAATCTTGTAGTTTGTAAATAAAATTTTTAATGTACATTGCGTGCGGCTATCTCCCTTGTAGCCTCGTGACAAATGCATTTAATACTGTTGACCTTGCTGTTACAATCGTCACCATTTGACGTACACTTTCAACAAAAACGAATTCGTTACATACCATAGTGGTGAACAAAAAGAACAGATAACAGGAAAAACTGGACTGCAAGTTGCTTTGCATTATTAGTATTATTATTAAATCATACCAGGCTGGCGACGTAGGAACGGAGAAACTCCATGAGGTTAACAAACCCCCC
>LQNS02278171.1:18387048-18397927 GCA_001587735.2 Parhyale hawaiensis | reverse complement strand
TTCCAAGGTATCCAACTTTTTTTTCGCCTTTTGAAATCTGAATTTTCTCCTATCTTATTAGTTCTATTTTTCCCCTATCTAATACTGAAGAAAAAGATTCCAAGGTACCCCACTATTTTTTTACATTTTGAAATCTGAATTTTCCCCTATCTAATACAGAAGAAAAAGATTCCACGGTACCCCACTTTTTTTTTACATTTTGAAATCTGATTTTTCTCCTATGTTATTCCCATAGAGCGTGACAGGAAAGATATAAATATATAAATAAATAAAAACACGACGTGAATTATTATATAGTAGATAGATGATGCAGGTTCTAAACTCCTTGTCGTTATTGAGACCCATCTACGCGATGCAGTCAACGATGCAGAAGTTATAGAGGTGACCGCAAGGATAGGATGTTTGGTGGCGTTCCATTATACGTAAGAGATCACCTTGGCTCACATACAAAGCAGAAATTCTCTAATGCAATGTGTGATTGCATTATTGTTAATAATGAAAAACTTAGATTGATATGCGTGGTGTGCTATCAACCGCCAAAATGTACCACCGAAAAATTTGCCGAAATGTTGCAAGTGATCAACACACATTGCAAAGAAGTTCAGAGTAAGTATCAATTGTATATAGCTGATGATTTCAACATCCCCTTCTTCAAATGTCTAAAGACAGACTTACCAGATGAAACTGAAAGTTACGTACTATCCAGAACATCATCGGCCGCTAGAGATGAAAATGATCAGGCTTTCTCTTTACTGCACATAATGGAAGAATTTTCACTGACCCAAATGATCTCTTCATCTACGAGAGATGAAAATATCTTAGACCTTTTCTTCGTAGATAACGCACAATTTACTGAGAATATTGAAATCTAGAATACAACATTATCTAATCACAGGCTTGTTGAAATAGCGACTCAGGTTAGAGAACGCGATTCTCATAGACCGCAGAAAAATTCGGAAATAAACTCCATCTCCAGTCTACGAGACTTGAACGTGCACGATAAATCGATAACTTGGGACGGCTTGAATGCAGAGCTGCAGTCAGTAAACTGAGACGTATTTTTATATAACTCAATAGAAAATGACAGCATCAATGAGATATTCGAAAGCATCTTATGGGAATAGTGCCTGAAGTACCTTAGCCCGACAAAAGGAAAATTTAACAAGAGTCGACACCACAAATTCCGTAAAAGACTACTTAATAAACGAGCAAAACTTATCAAATGCCAGCAATCAATGAAATTGCTGCAATGCAAATCCGAGTGCAAAGAGAAGCTAGATGAGATAGAACGTCAGCGTGCAAGATCACACGATGAAGAAAAACAAGAAAAAGAAAAGAAAGCCATCAAAAAGGTAAAAAGCAATAACAAATATTTTTTGCCTATGCATCATATCATTCCTTGATAAAATAGAAAATCGGGCCGCTGGTAAATGATACAGGTTCTGTATTTGAAGATGACCAGGAAATGAGCGAAATACTAAGCCGTCAATACGAAAAATTCTTTAGTGACAAATTCAAAATCTAGAAATCCCAAAATTGATTTAACTACAAACTACCAAACGGACTTCGAGTTCGCAAAACTAAGCACTGAACTAGACATTGATGAACATAGCGGCAACAGCGCAGCGGGACCAGATGATGTGCCTGCAAAAATTCTTAGATGTGCAAGCTAAGCATCTCTTAGCCCCTATACCTTATGTGGCGAAAATCAACGATGATGGAGTAATTGCCCTCACCTAAAAGCACGCGATTATTTCACCTATTCCTAAAACTGGAAATAGCATTGATCCAGTCAACTATAGACCTGTCTCCCTTACCAGGCACGTAGTGAAGACGTTTGAGAGGGTGTTTAGAAAACACCTTCTACATCGTTTAGAAAGCAATAAGCTGCTTATATCAAATCAACATGGCTTTCGCCATAAACGTTCAACCACTTCGCAGCTGCTTGAGCATTGTGACTCTGTTCTCGACCTGCTATGGAAAGGCAAAAGTGTGGTCGTAATATATCTAGATTTTTCCAAAGCATTCGAGAAAGTAGACAATTGAATACTGCTACTCAAACTCTTCAACATGGGTATCCGTGGAAAATGTCTTAGATGGATCGAAGCTTTCCTGACAAACCGAACCCAAGGCGTAATTATAAATAATAAAGTGTCCAAACGACAGCCGGTGCTCAGCGGAGTCCCACAAGGCCCCGTGCTTGGTCCAATACTCTTCCTCATCAGGATAAATAATATGGGGCACTAGTGCAAGTTTGCCGTTCCTTCGTCGTTCGCAGATGACACACGGATATAAGCATCGGTACAATCAATAGCAGACGTACGGAATGTGCAACTAGATGTAACCAACAGCTTTCACTGGACATCGATTAACAACATGACCTTCAACGAATCAAAGTTTGAACTTAACGATACGGAAAAATCTTCTCCCTTACTGAATCTACGTCCTTCACGACGAGAGATGGGAGCGAAATCGAGAGAAAATTTTAATGGATCTTGGGGTGAGAATACAAGATAATGCCACTTTTGAAGATCACGTGTCTCGAAGTGAAACCATATTCAAAAAGTAGAGCGGATGGTGCTTCAAACTTTCTCTTCACGAGAGCCAGACACAATGCTCACCTTATAGAAACAACTTATACTGCCAAGGATTGAATACTATTCACCTCTTTGGATTCCAAGCAAACGGAAAGACTTATAGCGCCTTGAGGCTCTCCAGAGATCGTTCACTGCCAAAATCCGAGGCATGAAAGATTTAAACTATCACGAAAGACTGGCTCAACTTCAAATGTACCTAATCCAAAGGAGATTCAAACGTTTTGCGATCATATATGTTTGGAAAATTCTAGAAGGAATTACTGCCAACGTCAATGGGCGAATCCAGGCCAGACACTCAAAGCGCATTGGTCGCACTTGTGAAACGCGAATTTCGATCAAAACTGGTGGTGATGCGATAGCCACAAAGTATTTTGATAGTTTCAGGGTCCGCTCGGCGAGATTATTAAACAAAATGCCATGTCACATTCGAAATGTCATCGACACAGAGACTACGAAATTCAAAAACGTACAGAACGCCTGCTTACTGAAAGTGCCAGATAAACCTGCTGTAAGCGGCTTCGTGAACTGTGTTAGCCACCCCGCTGGTCACGGACTGCAGCATCACCTCTACACAAAATGGGTGGCGTGCATAACGTCACCTGGACCTCATCCGAAGTATTACCAAAGGTAAAGGTATCGATGACTACATGCTCGCACAGTGCGGATAAACGCTTGTGATTTTTCGAAAGAGTTTAGCAGTTATTTTACCAGATAAAAATGTGCTTGGAGAATGAAAAAAATTTTGTGGATAGTTGAATTAGGAAGACAGTGTCGTGTCACAGCATGGGAAGTATATTTGAGGAATAAACTTTAACTTGAATACATCGGCATAATCTAGACCAAGGGTATCATCTGCCGGCCAGCGGACTGAGCTCCGTGGAGGCTTGACTTGTACGGTACTTCAGCAAGGAGCGCTGGCCCCGCCCAGTTGAATTTGATTTTAGGTGTATTAACCCATAAGCGATTACTCTTGAGGCTTCCGAAAGCTCAGTCTGCTCTATATAATAGAATTTTCATCCCTGCCAACCGTAATGGCGCTGTTTCTAGCACCTGTAACACGCTTCAAAGAGGCGAAACCAGCGGTCCTGCCCCGAGCTCAGCAGGTCACACCTGATGACCTCAACTTGTCCACCCTCCAGGTTCTTTATGGGTACAGCCCCACGCCCTGCACGTTCAAATATTGCAGCACCGGTTGCTCCAGGGTTTCATTTTTCCTACCAACGTAATTTCTACATATCTTCTGGTTTATATTTCTCTTCTTCCTTTTGTCTTTCCTGTCCTTGGAGACGGGATTCTTAACATACGACTTTAATAGTCAAACATCCCGTCTCATTTCTTTGGCTATGCCGACTACTACACCATTTGCCAGGCCGTGTAGAATGTGAGCCTTATTTCCACCAGTTAGTTGTCGTTTCCACTGCATTTTTTCACACTTGCAATAAAACATGACGCAATAGAAAACGACGCACAACGAATTAATTGACATAACTTTGTGGAAACTACATTAATTATGTTCAAATTTTATAGAAACATTACCCTTAGTAGGAATTTTTTTTTTACTGAAGCTCACTGGAAATGTTCTTGAAAAATTATTAACACTTGCGACACGCAGCGTGTAAAAAATTATTAGGCTGGTGTCCCTATAGATGCTGTTCAGTAGAAGTAATTGTTTCTTGTTTTAAATGCACTGACTTGCCGTAGGTTTATACTAGTCCTTCCTCCAATTCAAAGTAAAGTTGCTTCCAGGAAATTCAAAGCTCCAGACTGTCCCTAATTGCACCGGCTTCGCATGAGAACTACAAATAGCCAAGCCTCACTGAGAACCTCCGTCTAATCTCAGAACTTTGACGAGTTTTCTTAAGGTTTTGAGATTAAAGAAACATGTCCTGGCAGCCAGCAAAGCGCTTGCTTGTCTCCCCTTACCGAGAGAAACAAGCGAAAAATATTTGGCAGAGAAGACCTTGCGTTGTCATAGCAAAACTTGCTGCAGTTGCAGAAAGAAAGAAAAAGTTTCCGGCTTTTCTTCAGACAAGGAAAAGAAGGGAAATAAATCTGTCAGCAATGCACGGTTACAATCAGAATTTGAAGTAAGTTAATATGAGCTGTTAAAATAGCACAGTCAAGTATTTTTAATAACAGAAATACAGCTATGGGGCAGCGCCGACTGAAACAACTTTTTAAAGATATTCAGCTTCAAACGACTGCCTTGGTTAACAAGGTAACTTATTTACCTACACCTTGAGAAAAAACTTTGAACACCTCACATTTAAACAATGTTGCACATTGAGGTATTTTCATGCACGGATATGAATCTGTCGACACTGTCCAGTAAAAGAATAACTACCGATTGTTCCCGTATTTTCAATCGGCAGAAGAAGCAGCAATGTCAGGGCCTATTTAATGAAGATAGCATTCTCGTAACTGCATCTTTTCAACGAAAAAAAAAAAACAGCTATGGACAGTGCCCAACCTATAAAATTATAAAGCAAAGAAGCTAGTCACGGGCTGTTCATTGTAGAACTTGCTACAAAATAAGAGTTTTTGCCTACAAAGTCCGTTGCCAATCGAACTCGGCGCCTCCAATTGCCTAAGGACTGCAGCAGTTCAGTGTTTTTTTTTTCTCTCTCAAGCACAAAAAGAAAATCTTTGGATTTCGAAAACGAGCCACCATTTGAACCGAACCAACCAATGACATTAGCGCTTTTTTTTCTGCTGAGGCTACCGCTCCATCTGATCTTTACAGAATGCAAGCAATGAAGTGAATCATTTTCATTTTCGTGCTCGTCGTTTTTGTTAAGGTCAGTGTGTGTTTTGTAATCTTTTAAATGGAATGCATGAAACAATGATGTAGTGCGAATACAGTCAGTGCGGACCATCACAGCCACAAATTTAAAATTTCTCTACCTTTAAAAAGCAAATATTAATTTTGTCCTGTTAAAACTGGCAGAAAACCAAAACTATTCCAAAACTGTTGATGCTATAATCTGCGACTATTACGTTAATTTATGCATACATCAAACCGATTTTTCATTCTCGTATCCAAGCTATGCATGGCTGTAGAGGTACGAGGGCATTAGATTAGCCGGCTGAATTAAGATTTCAAACTTGAATTGCCGGAACATCGGAGAGGAACAGGTGATGTGCCACCTTAACTCGTGTTGCAATTATTAGATGCATCTCAATCATCCTGACCGGACTGAAAACTTTCGCTTTACGAAGCAAATATCGGTTATTGGAAGCCTCGAAGTTAACAAATGAAGAGTAATGCCTGAAATTTGGTTTAACGGGTCAGTGTCAGCGTATGTATTTGTCCAATGTCCCTGATAAGTCAAGCCTTTAAATCCCCGGCCACCTCGTTAAGTGTTCTAAATTACCACCTTGAAAATAGCAAATTACAGCGGCAAAAACGGTAAATAACCGGTGTGCCGTAAGTGAATGGCTGTTATACGAACAGCTATTGGCTGCCATGCGATGAACATTCGAATGTTCGAAGGCAGACTTCATAACACGTGAAGATTCTATCGCACGTGTCGTTGCTAAAAACAAAAACACAGCATGCAGCTTTTTTACTTTCTTGTCATTTATCGTGCAAAATGATAACATTTCAACGAGCATGGTTCTGAGAAAATATCTAACTTCACTCTAGATCAGTCACAAAGAATCCCAGGATACTGATTTCTGAAAATACTGAAGTTTCAACGGATTTACTCGTCAGGAAAATAACAAGGATGATTTGCATGGTCTTTTCCAAACCAATGAACGTTAAAAATCACTCAAAGCTTTTTACTTTGATTGTTCCTCTCGATCTGTATGTTTTTCTCAGCAAACTACTTCCTGTTTCCGCATCTGCCCTCAATGGAAAATTGATGATCGTATCACTATTTTTCTTAAGATTTTGTGATGGAAGTTTTGAAATAGTAATACTTCTTTTTTATGGGATATAATGTTTTCCCAATTTTGCTTGTTTTGTTAAGAAAAACATCCGTTCCCTTTGAATAAGATCGACGATCGGCATAAACGTGTCAAGTTTTTGAACTAATTAACTCGGTATTCCATGCTTTAAAAATCCGTCAGCTCTGCTCCGCAGTTCGGAAATTATCTGCAAACTTTCTTTATATGATTCATCTGAACGATGAAGAAGTTCATCAACATTTGGGTAAACGCACTTTCAGAAAGGACATTGCTTAGTACTAATGTATGTTTTGAAGGTTAAATCCTCTATATTTGCAGATACTTCATTCGTAAAAAGTCCATTGCTCTAAGTGCAACTATTATTCGCCACACTGCTTTTACCTGTATCTCAATTCCTTTATCTACCATTCTCTCCATTCACATCTCACTAAGCCATTCTTCTACCGCATTAATTACCACTCAGATTCCATGCATCACCTGCGTCTTGGTATGTCCACTTTGCCCCACGATTGGCATTCTTGCTGAACTTAACTCGATCATTGCCCTTCCGATTCCCCTCACAAACATGCATTTCTACTATGGACGCTAGGGTTTGCTCTACATTTGCCTGTATTAAAAAAAAAATTACTGCTCTCGTATTAAAGGAAATGGCTGACAGAGCAGCTGCTAAGTGCACTGTGGAGATAATACGCTGCTTGCTTTTACTTTCGGTGTCCACTGCGACCCAACAGAATGAAACCAGCATCATGACTCTCCACATGTGGGGCGTCTAGAATAACGTCACCCTGACCTCGTCCGTTCAGTGTCTAACTATAGACTCCCATATCTGGGAACAAGCAGCTATGATCTCCCATGCTTCGATCACCTCTCGCAAGCCCGAATCTCCCCCACGTAAAAGATAATCACGATGAACCAACAAATTTACTCTACTGCAACTTTCGGCCCCTAAGTTAACAGCAAGTTAATGCCGGCAAAACTCAGCCAAATGATAGTTTATTGCCTCCGCCCAAAATGCAATCGAAAATTCAACGCTAAAGGGCTTACTTCAGACTCAAAGTTTGTGGTATTATTGAAAGTTTCCTGAGCCCTTCGAGTTTGTGATGAAGGAGAGAAAAGCTCCAGGATTTGCCCGTGTTTATTGGGTTCTCACCCATGTATTTATTATTTATGCCTCCCTAACAGAATTTTCGGATGCTCAGAAGTTGATGTAGAGTTTTAGCTTTAGGGGTGGTCGAAAATTCTCTTGGACTATAAGGAGAAACCTGCTGGAATTTTGCAAAACGAAAAGATTTCCGGATTTCTGTGCGTGTCTTGAACTTGAAATTCTTGTTACTTTTCAAAGCGAAGCCGGCCGGCTTCAGAATATGCAGTATTTCGACTTTTGAGCCTATATTCCAGAAACTATGGCTGCCATTACAATTCAGTGCTGAAATTGCTTGGTATCTCATTTTGTTATCCAATAGAAGAATTTTCTTCTCCCTTCTAAATCCTTAAGAGCGTAACAGAGAGATGAACCAACCAACCAAGCGAGCAACCAACTAACAATTGCGTAATATTATATTGTGGATGTTAATTATCTGTGCCTCTATGTATTCACTTAATTTCATTTACTTATTAGTTTATTAATTAGTATTCCGTGACACATCCTCTTAGACCTGCGGAAATTCAACACTCATCTTGCTAAACGCAAAAATTGATCAAATAAGCACAGGTTACAGATTTGATTTTACATAGTTCGCGATTAGATATACTTCGCTGTATAGCTGATGCACGTCTGTGACAGGAGATACACATTAATCGTAATCGCTTTCTCCTATTTCCTCAGTGTTTACCTCAAAGAGTAATTGTTGTTATTTTACGATAGTTGAGACTGCTCTGAAAAAAAAAGAACTCTGGGGTTCACTGAAGTACAAATGCAGCGCTCATCTCTGTTGTTCTAAATTAGGAAGATGATGCTGTAGGTGTAGTGGGTGCAAGCGTCCTCTAGACAGTCAACTCCCGCTCATGAGCATAAATACTGAAGGTTGCCGTTGTAAAATTCAAGAGGAGATTGCGCCTGCAGTCGATCACAGTCTCTAAGAGCAATATCGTCAGGAATCAAAGGCTCATATGACTACAGGTAACCCTCCGTTCAGGTAAGGAATAGGGACCAAGTGCTGTTGACCTAACCTGAGAATGACCTTGCACGAGAGGTCAGTCAACCGTTAATAAGTTTTCTTTAACAGACTTTGGCTTAACAAAAAATCTATTGCATGGAATACTAGTGCACTTGGAATAGTTCTACTCTATCTCCATCAGATCTTTTGCATTCTTGATGTTACGCACCGTGCTTTAATGCAATTCTAGATCTCTATTGCACTCGTCCTACGGTTTGGCCATCTTGTATTTTGTTTCTTTAAGTCAAGTTTCATTTTAAGGAGACCCTATGCCCCCCACCCCCCCCCTTAAAAAAAAGAAAATCTTCATTATTGGACCGATTCGAATGAAACTTGGTACACTTATGTAAAAAAAAAAAAAAATAGCAGCGTTTAACTCATATCCTTTTTTCCAATTTTGGGCATAGAAAACGAGTTATCCAGAAGAAAACGGGAAACTATTTTTTCAGAATAACTCGTTTTCTAGAGCGAAAATTGATAAAAGCACTAGTGTCAGAGGACATTCTTTCTCGATTTTACATATTTTTACCATGTTTCATTCAAATCGAAAAAAAAATGAAAAATAAAATTTGAACCTTTTGGCGGAATTTTTTATGAAATTTGAGAATACAACTGAGAGATTTTTTTTATGAAGCGATTTGAATGAACCTTGGTACAGATATGTAAAATCAAAAAAGGATGAGTGTTAAACTCATGTATTTTTTCTCATTTTTGGCACAGAAAACTGCTTTCCATTTTCTTTCTATAACTCTGTTTCTATGGCGAAAATGGGAAAAAGTACATGTGTCAAGCCCTAATTTTCTTCCGATTTTATATATTTCTCCTAATTTTAATGAAGATCGAGCAAATAGTATAACAGTTTTTGATGTCAATCAATTTAGTGTTACAAAAAACCTCACCCTAACCCAGTTTCTACCTACTTAGGGTTACACTGCCTGCCTAAGATAATGCCTGATGAATAGCTACCGATTAGTAAAAATAATGAATTTTGATACGAGGTTTTTTTTGCATACAATCCCCTTAAGATTCAAAGATTTTCTATTTTTTTCGACAATTTCCTGATTACAGCATTTCGTTGTCCATTTTCATTTGTTCTTTTCATAATTGTGGCCATTAACAGCTGCTTAAATAATTAGTAGCGTGGAAATAAAGTAACAAGTGCTACTAGTGCTGAAAATCGAGACATCACCACGTCACCTAAAGTTAGAGAGCTCTGCGGCGTGTTGCAATTAGACATCGGTGTTACCCTCACAGTGTTACACGTGTAGCAGTGTATGCGACGTGCAATCTCAGCGCCCCAACAAAAAGTTGCGGAAGTTTCGGCAGGCTTAAACATATACATTTCTTGCGGAGCCTTACTTTGGCTGTATATTAGGATAAAAAGTTAAGACAACTTCACAAAAGTGTTTCAGATGCCAGAATTCAAGCAATATATGGCAGTCATATATTTTGTAAAACTAATTTTCGCGTATCATAGTCAATCTTTGAAAACATAGGCAGCCACTAAAATTTAGGAGGGTTGTCGTCGGTGTCACCCGGTGATACACAACCTGTGTCATATTGGAGGCCGAAGACCTGATTGCAACACGCCCCAGCAACCACATTTGCCTATATTTTTAAGTGTTTAGTCTTGCTTGAGTTTTTGTTAGCCCAATTGAAATTAGGGTATCAGAAATAATTAGACCTGAGAAGAGTATGACCTCCGATGAATTGACCTTACTAGAGGGTTACCTGTACAGCGAGCCTGCGACCGTGACCTCCCACCTTTCTGAGTTGGTCAGTACCCTCGCATTGGACTTCGATGTCAGAAACGGTCAGCCTCAAAGTGGTGTATGTAGCTGCCTGGCAGGGAAGCGAACGCTCGACCCTCAGTGTGCAACCTTAATACCCCGAGCAGTCTACTAGTGCCAGTATAGCAGATGACGATGCGGACCAGCAGGCAGTAAAGTGATTTTTCTTTACCTTTGTATTCCATCGAACCCAATGTATTAGAGAAAACAAAGAACCCGAAAACTGCTTAACATTTCGCAAAAGTGCAATGAGCGCTACTGAGGAACAGTTGATATTGACGAATGGCATACAAGTGCTGTCAAAGTCAAAAAAAAAAAAGCTATGAAAACAGTTCTATTTACCTCCGGTCTCATTTCAACTTGTCGATTACTGGGGAAAAATTAACGCAGAATTACTGTTCTGTATAGAAGAAGAAATAGCACA
>LQNS02278171.1:18369265-18386728 GCA_001587735.2 Parhyale hawaiensis | reverse complement strand
AAAAGGCTGGGGGATATTAGCATTTTTGCCTTCATTAAGGCCTGGCAGTGGCTGTGTGTCTCACCAGCGAAGCGTAAACTGTGGTCGTTGTGACGGCAGGTCGGTGCTGACAGAACCAATCTTGCCGCTGACGTTGAATTAATATCTCATCAGTTCTTGGCTTCATCATGACATAATTATCGAATGATGATGCTCTTTTGACAACTTTTTGAAGTTGTGCCATGGACCAACCTTCAAATTAAGGCCCATAAGGTTGGTGAACTTTCAATCAAGGGTTTGGGACCGGGTGGTAAGGATAGCAAAGAGTCATTTAGCTGATGTGAACAAAAACCGGGCCCTTGAAGTTGGCAGGCTTTGCGCCAAAAAGCTTGAATAAAACTTTGAATTATGCAGGGAACTAACTCTAGAACCGTCGTCCATAAAGCTATTGAATTCTGGGTGCATTATTATCACGCTCTGACAATTATCACGCTCTGACATTGAGAATCAAGCTGTTGAGAGAATATGACCTAGTCGTTGCAGAGTGTTGTAATCCTACTCAACGTTCGCTCCAACGAGCTTACCAAGCTTCAAGTACAGTAGACTAATGCCAGGATCATAGATCGTTACAAACAAAAAAAAAAAAAAAATCTTTATGCAGTTTAGAGAACAGGTGTGCGTCTCTTAATTTTTTATGTAGAAGAGTTGTTTAAACGACACGGTATGATATATTACAAGCCAGGACCAAATACGTTTGATTGCTGAAAAAAGGTAAAGTTAAAAAATGTTTACCCTATCAACGCGCCAAGTCGAAAACACGTTCATTTCAGGGTAATATAGATTCAAACATGATCAATACGGCATAAAAAACTGAAACCTTTTAAGTTGTTTCAAAAATATTTTGGCTATCCAAAATGCAATAAGAAAGTTATATACGACGAGGATATCAGAGAAGAACATTTCTTGTAATTTACCTGCTTGTAAAGTTTGAGAAAATTAACCTAAGGAAATAGAATATCAGTTACATGACTTCGGGGCTGAATCAGTGCATACCTTAAGAAGCTTTATTCTTACATTTTGTAAGCCCTGAGCTGATTTTGACACGGAGAAAAACGTACCGTTACTTATTTTCGAAGCGATATCAGAATTGTTTTCCGATCACTAACGCCCACAATAATTGTAATGCAGCCAGCGACATAATTTAACGAAGCTGACACTATATTATTTGCCGGAAAACAATTTCTCGATACGAAGCCATGCGATGCCGCTGGCTGAGGCATTTCTAGAAATGCCTTCTGAGAACTAGTGTGAACAGTAACTCTGATCCTGGAAATGTTCAAGCTAGATTCTAATCATTGAGCCAATCATAACACGTTGGAGGAAACACTGTTAATCATCATTGTTGTGAAGTTAGCGAAGTGTTTCGTTCATGAACACCCACGTTTTTCTTCTGCAGTCAAGCGGTAGAATTTAACGAAGGTAGGACCGCGTTATTTACGCTTTGCACAGTAGTTTTCTTTGGCATTCCAACACGTGTATTCTAAGACGAGTGTGAGAACCATGTCTGGATCATGCCAATATTTCGTGTGAATAATATCAGAACAGGATGCTACGTGGTGACGCCGCCCACGTGTGAGCAGTACATAACAATGCAGTATATATCGTCGTCGTTGGTTCATCCTTTTCTAAATATTAGATTTCCCTTAGCATACGCAGGCTTCGTGCGCAGTGCAAGATAATGTTCGTTGCTTTCGTTCAAATTTACGGTTCTTCAATCGACGTTGCGAGTATTTTCACAGCGCTTTACGGGTTTCAATTAATTGTAATCGTATTACATTCAGAAACGCTTCGGATTTTCAGGTTATTTTTATATCCTTGTAGCTTTGCCAATTATACAAATTTCAACGTAAAATATCTGTACCGCAGCTCATGATCTAATTATATATTCTAATCCAAGCCCAGCAAGAATATGTCAGAAAAGTTCACGAGACAAGCCGTGCGGGGCTGCAACACGCGTATAACATCTCAGCACGACTGCCATGCAAACTTTGGTCTTTTCTCTTCGGCCACTCGCATCTCACGAATTCAACGGACACTAACTTTGAAAATACGCTTACACATTTTTCTATATGTCTTGTTTTTGTTCTGTATAATATTTCCAGCATATGCTATATACAGTATGTCCTAGCCATCGTTATATCTGCAATGGCGGTATGCAGGAGTGCTGAGTTTGCATGCTGATGTTCGAGTATTCGCCTCCCCGCCACCTAGATGGGATCTTGTGACAGCTGGATTGCGGCATCAGCGGTTCTATCATTCAAACTCCACGGTTTTGGAGGACGAGGAGCTGCCCTAATAAGAGATGGAATGATGGAGAAAGGGGATCAAAGTCATCACAGGAACTTACCTCTCTGACGCCATAGTTCTGACAACGCACGCGGTCAACTGCAGCTGTGCAATGTGCATGCCTCTGGAGCTTAGCAGACATCCAGCAGCCTGGTAAGCCAGTGTATTTGGATTTCTCAGCTGGGCTGTGCGATCAAATTGGCTTTATCATCAGTACTGTTTAATAATTCACGTCGTGTTTTATTTGTCCATTAATTTTTTTTTAGATATATTTATATTTTTCCCGTCAAGAGCTTGGCGACAGCCTAGGTTAGAATAGTGGCGCAAAAATCGCTGTCATACAGGCCACCGGATCAAGTCTAGCTCTTACAGACTGATTGTTCAACTTTCGTGTGACAAATCCTAGAAGCGTGGATAACAGAGGATAACGGGGGTTTTAATGGAGAACTTATTTACTAACGTCATTCATAATGACGGCGCGGGCAACTACCTAACAGAATATTTTACCATGTACAATAAGAAACAGAAGTATTACTTCGTAAATGATGTCACTTGAAACTTGGGTGAGATAGAGTTAAACTCTCAGTATATATATCGCTGATTGCTGCACCTTACAACTTTGCTACCGGGGTTCAAATTTGAGGGTAAAGACGAAGCAGAAATTTTCATGCCACTAAAGGCGAAGAAAATTTCTAGTCCTATTTTGTTAGACAATGAAAACCGCTTATACCAGCTAATGCGATGCTTGCGTAAATCCATGATTGCCAGTGTTACCTTTCTACATGTTATTTATAGAAAATTTTACTAACTCTTAGTAAGTCCTCTTTTGCGAACTGTGAGGATCACTTTCATTTTTTGGGATAGAGTTATAACGAAATTGGCCTACAGCAATGGCTAATTCCTAAATTAACAGACCAAGAGCACTGTTTTTATCTTTCTTAAAAACAGCGACAATGACCTTCCAGAAATCTAATTTCTAGATCGTAAGACCACGAATACTATTTTTACCTTTCTTAGAACCGGCGCAGTTGGCCTTCCAGTAACCTCTAATAGTTGCTTTCAAAAAGCAGGAGTACCATTTTCAGCATTCTTAGGGACATTTCCGCTGCAATCTTTAAGTCCTAAGCAATCTCTAAGTCCAGTTCGCAAGATCAGAGGAGCCGCTTTTACAAGACTAAGAAACATTTCCACTCACACTGACCGGTCTGCTATCTCAGTTGAGTGTTGACTGTTTGTACAACTTCAAGTCTTCATTGCCTTTGATGTTCCTTGGGTTGTTTCAATTGAAGACGTCTTCCCTGGAGAGATCTGAGCTGCTGACGCGCCCTCCGTTATAAAATGGAAAACTACAGTGTGTTCCTTCGCAAATTAACAGGGGTTCGTTCGTTACTTTCGAATAAAGTTAGGTTATCGTCGAATAGATAAATTTGTTGAAAATACGGGAGCGTATTGCATCATCAGTCTTTTAGGCTAATATGCTTTTGCATCGCCAGGTATGTAAAATAGAGACGTTTGATTGGAGATTAGTTTAGATTAATTAACGTAGTTCGTCAATTTTTCTGCGCGGTGAATGTCTTGAAGCAAAATAAAAAATAAACATTCTCACAATGTGGTTTGCATAATAGCAGATAGATTATCATTTTGAAAGAACAAATATGGAGAATGTATTGATGAAAATGTAAATATTTATAATATAAAAAATATGTTATCCTTAATATTCCTATGGTAAGAAATCGAACACGACATTATCGACTGGGAGAGTTCCCTCAACGAGAAGCTAATCTCGTTTCCACAAACTTGTCCGGAACTTCAGTTGCGCGAAGTTATTTCACTATTTTCGACCGAACTTCAAACGTTAATCCAAACCAGATTACCACTGCGACCGCTTGAAACGAGAGTAAAATCAGTGAAACCAAAGCTCGCAATGGAAGTTTCCCACAAATTAAATGTAATCTTTTCTGCCGACAATTCAGTAGTAACTTCAGGTCTACCAATCCCTGAACTTTCCTGAATTTTTAATCGCGCTTATGTCATTTTGTCTGTCTCTATGCGCTGCTTCCTCAGTACTTTCTTTCTATGACCAACAAGAATTAAGTTGGCAAATCAGGTAAGGGCCGCAACTTAATTAGAAGCACGTGAAGAGTTTGTACTTTATGTGGTGCTTTTTACCACACTAACTCACTGGACAAATTCCGTCCAGGCGCCCTTAATTACCTTTATAATGGCTACAAGACTGGTAATAAATGAGCCACTCCGTGAAAAATGGAGCAATTTCTCCTTCGGTTAATGAACTTAACTAAAGCTGCTCCATGCTCCGTCTGGCACGATCTGATCCTGGAGGTTTTGCCAAATGCTTCATTTTTAAGACTATTGGTAGCTGCAGTATATGAAAAATTTTCTGAATGCGTCCTCAAAGTAAGTAATGCTTTTGTCGGAATTTGTCTTTCTGTGTATCTTTGTCTGTCTGTCACCAAGATAACTCATAAGCTTATGAACGGATCATTACGAAATTCATAGGGAATCTTAGGCATATATTAAGGAGAAAAAGACGATTAACTTTAATCCAATGGTTGATCCGTCCAACCGTACACTTGTTTGTTTATTTGTTTAATATTTATTCTTGGTACAATAACTTAAATAGCTATGAACGGATCTTTATGAAAGTTTCAGGAATAATTGGGAATGGTGCGAAGAGCTACTGACCAAATTATTATGATGATCTATTTGGTCCGTTCGTCTCTCTGTTTCTTTTTATATTTTTCAGAGCATAACTCAAACAGTTATGGACGGGTCACCCAAACATTACAGGAACTAGTATTAACGTCCAGAGGTACAAATGACAAAATTTTGGTGAGGATAAAGTTGTATTCTACTTTCAGGACTGCATTGAATTTTTAGATTTTTCGTTAAAAATTGCTTTGCTTGACTCAGGTATGCACTTTTCGAAAGCCTTTTTAGTTTTTAAATTCATTGGGCCGCAGAACATATAATTCTTATTTGCAGTGTTGCCCCATGCGCTGTCTGATCCTGAGGATCTTGTCAACTGAAACGTTTTCAGAATAATGATTTTAAGATGGTCGAGGATGCAAGGATTTATAGTCGTCGTCGTCGTTAAAATAAAGTTGGCCGAAAGTACCAGGGTGAGTAAAAATTCTACAACAAAACTCACAAACTGCGTATACGATTGTTCACACTCACACTCTTAGCACACCAGTACGCCTGTTGTGATTCCTTTAGCAGGTATTTGCCCGAAGGATACCTCCAGTAGGTTGGAAAATAGCGATTTAGAAATCAGAGAAGATATCAAATTGTTAACAAAACTTGCATAGAGGTTAGCTACATCAGATTACCGGTGTGTAGCAAAACGCTCATGGAAATGTTGCCCATCCCAATATAACAGTTTGTAGATGGATAAGCGATTAGATGAAGAAAGTGAGGACCCAAAAATGAGGAGGCCATCACCCAAAATAATGAAGAAGAAATATTCGCCCAGGTTCAGCCGTAATTGGAAGTAGACCTTTGGATTATAATTTAAATGATAATAATTGAGGTTTGGATTTCACACGGATCTGCATTCTCTATGTGCATCATAATCTGGGGCACTGTAAGCTCTCTGTTCACTGGGTACCCGAACCGTTATATTGTACATACTGTACCTAACCCATAAGCCTGACATATCCATAAGCCTCCTAGTATAGATTGGGAATGATGTTCGAAGACTTTTTGAAGCTATTCATAACTAAATATGAGACAGGTAATTGATACCACCTCGAGAGCATGATACAATCGAAACAATGGCTTCTCACGGCCTCTTTTATGCTACTCAAATGCAGGCAGAAGCGTCTGCTCAGAAGAAGATGGTCACCATTTTCTGCTATCCACTAAGGCTATGTCTGATAGATTTCCTCAAGCATACTACGGAAATACATATCCTAAAAAATAGAGGAGGCAATTCGTGAATTAAAACAAAAAAAAAAAAAAACGACGAGAACAGTTAGATGACGGATTTACTTTCCATTGCAACCCTGCAGCTCGTTCATCGAGGCCCTCAAGAGCGTGTCTGCCACAATCTCTTCACAAAACAACACTTGACCTTCCCTACAGTTCTGATCGTGCCCCTTCAAATGACTTTTATTCCTAAAACGTAGAAAATATTTTAAAAAAAAACACGATTTCAGGCCATAAGCAGGGCCAAATGACAACTTTGATCAAGATGTTATAGAAATTGAACGATTGACTTTTACAAATGAAGGCTTGAGCTAGACGTCAAAAAAAAAAAAAAAATGTCTTCCGCAGTACATCATCTCAGGAAAAAGATTATATTGATATATAATATGCGTTTCATTGCGAAATTAAAGTACTCGTTAAAGCAGCAGAATTTTTTGACCCACCCTCATAATTATCAGTTTCCCGTTCAATATATTACTGCACTCGGTCAAATGTCGCTCATTTTACTACCAGATTTTGCAAATTGGTGTCTAGGAACTAGTGCACAATCTAGCCAATTAAACTAGCTTGGTTATCTCCGCTTCCCAATGCTTTGATGTGTCCATTTAAATAAAAGGCTGTAACAGAGAATTTAGGGTTAAAGTTAACTGATGCTTGAACCTTAACTAACGGCTCGTGCTGAATAATCTGAACTAACGGCCAACATTGCAACACCTTTTTTGGTAAAGTTAAAGTTGTGTTTACGAAGGCTCAAGATAAATATACGGATGATTCGCTCAGGAAACTCGCCCTACTAACTAACAAACGTATGAACCAGCCATTAGACAGGCAGAATTTGTGGATTGTTGAGAGTACTTAGCTCGGTGTGCCAAAGAATATAATTATGTATTCAAATTCGTGCAAGGCTATGAATTATCTATAATGTAGATTTTCAGTGATGTATAATTTCTTTTTTTAAATGAAATGTCATCTAGAAGTGGCTGGTGTTATCCATAACTGCTGTGAGCTACTCAAAAATTTTTCTCTGATGGGAATGTAGAATAATAAATTAGCACCTTTCATCCGTGGTCTGATTTCAATAATGAACAGCTACTTACCTTTAAATTTTGTTGATCTGTAATCACAATCTGTCTAACTTTACCAACCTAGCAAAAGATGTCACTTTTTCTCCTTACGACGCTTAATGATAACTTTTCTCAGTGATTGGAAATTAAATTCTCAGCACTTATAATTATAATCAATCGAATTCAGTGAACAAAAATAGTATAATTTCCTCCTTTGTTGCCTTTTTTCTCTGCTTCTCATAGCAGTACTAAATTCCCACTCTACAGGATTGGCAATTTTCCGAAACAGAGAGTTTTAGCTCTTGGCAATTACACTTAACGTAACTTCTGACACATGGCACACTGCCTTCACATCGAAATATATATCGCCTTGGAAAGGCACGTGCTCTGTTATGAAGCCTTTGACCCCTGCTTACTTTGGACAACAAGATATTGCATTATTATGCACAGTTTCGTCAAGGTTCCTGCGTGCTCTCTTCTCCAGCAACTGCATCAGTTCGAGCGCATTCTAAACATCAACATCAACAGAGCTGTTGCTGTGGTGGCGGTGATAGCTTTGGTGTAGCTTAAGTCAGCGCTCATTGAGCAGACTGCAGTGTAGGAAACGTTCAGCGATAATATGAAATTTGCAAAGACAAGTGCGTCTTAATTAAGTACAAATAGAGTACATCCAATATAATAAAGTTATGCTTGCTGGAATATATGGCGTTGATACCTACCAGTTTCATTGCATCAGGGTTCAAGGTGTACAATGTTTATGTAGGGTAACATGTCTAGTACCCGTCCACCATGCTAGTAGCCGTCCACTTGGCACTAAAAAACTTCCTGTGTGAAAACTGGCAGTGCTAGAAAGCCGTAAATAGGCTTAAGCTGTAGGCTAAGTAGTGCCGCACCATCCCTGAAAATGACGGGTGAAAAAATAAAACAAGAAAAAAACGGTGGTGGTTTTCGCATTTTTTCATGTTGTTAGTGGAAAAATGTGAAAACAACCAGCATTTTTTCTTGTTTCATTTTTTCGCCTGTCATTTTCAGGGATGGTGCGGCACTGCATATAGCCTACAGTTTAAGCCTATGTACGGCTTTCTAGGACTGCTAGATTTGACACAGGTAATTTTTAGTGCCAAGTGGACGGCTACTAGCATGGTGGACGGGTACTAGACATGTTACCCTACCGTACTACGAAATATTCAGCACAATTTGAATTTCGCAAAGACAAAAGTGTGTTGGGTATGAGTACAGTATGAAAAAGAAAATATGCTCACTAGCGTATTTTATATGATAGATTTTTTCTTCAGTGCTTCACGGCCCAAGGTGTAGATTGCAATAAGAAATGTTGAGCGGCAATAATAATTTTACAAAGACGAGATTGTGTTGGGTAAAAGTCCAATACAAGCAAGGGAAATGCACTCAAAGAAATGCAGACATCAGTAGCTTCAGTATTTTACGGCACCGCAGGTCATATGACATATTTTATTTAATAAATGAAATAGTGGCAGGCATTTTCAGGAGCGTGTAAGATTTTTATAAGGAACAGACGTGCGACAAACTTCAATTGTCTGGTTTTAAGAACTGAAGGGAAATGGACGATTTTAGAACTTCGGTTCCATACAGACCAGCTTTTCGAGAGATTTGCGCGCAGTAGTTGGCTCCTAGCTATTGCTCTCTTATCATTTGCTTAGCTGTTGTTCCGTACTACTGTGTCAATATGATGTCCCGCAAGTCAAATTTTGTGATGCTCCTCAGTATTTATCTAACTAAATATGGGACGCTATAAGAAAACTCAACAGTAAAATTTTGATATGCATGAGCATAGATAAGCACATATATATATAATCTGTGCGTATACGCTATTATTTTTTGGGATCTATAGGGCGCACTTCGAGTCCCTGGTTTGAATCTTTGTATTTATTTAATTTAAAACACAAAGGAGGAAGGCTGAACCCCCCTCTGGATATATGTATGTATATGTTACGCGCGAACGATGGATTTAGACAATCGATCGATCGCGCTGCGCAAACGGTGGATGTTGTAGGTATTAATCGAATGCGCACCCATTGATCAATTGTTTTGCGCGGAGATCAATGTTTTTCTTCAACTTTCCCCCTGTTTCTGAGTATATCGGGTAGGTTAGGTGAGGCAAGGCCTGTTTTTTTTTTCATTTTAAAATTTCGGGCACCGTCAATTTTAGTCAATGGTGAGATGGGGCTAGGTTAGGTTAGGTTAGGTTAGGCGATTGAACGATCGATCTTTTGTGCAGCGCGATCGATCGCGGAAATCGACCGATGGCGCCCAACATATACATTTATGTATGATTACAAAGAATAAGGCCAGGACTCGATCTGGGTACGTAGAAATTATCACGTCGCCAAGCTACCACTAAGCCACTGCAGAATAAAAGCAACACAAACACGCGAGGCGCTTGCGCTGTCCGCTGCGTCATGGCAAAGACATTACGGTAGAACCGTACATGTAAATATGTATATGAGGAAGCTCATCCGTCTACCCTGAATAGTTAATAACTTGAAAGATCTTACAGTTTCCAGTCAAGACTTTACATTATCCAAACAGGGGGCTCATCCGTCCACCCTTATATTTTGATAGAGAAACTGCAAGACCTTTTAGGTTATTAACAATTCAGGGTAGACGGATGAGCTTCCTTCAATATATACACGTAGGGTTTTACCCTAATATGCAGCAGTCAACACAAGTACCTCTCGAGCTTGTACGGTATTGCATTTATGCTGTGGTGGCTTAGTGGTAGAGTGGCGGCATGATAATCTCTGGACCCCGCCAGATCGAATCCTGGCTCGACTCTTTGTATTTATTCTATTAAAATACAAGGGTTGACGGATGAGCCTCCTGTCGGGATAATGCTAGGTGTTGACGGAGGAGAAACTGTAACAAACAATAACAGATCAGAAACAGAATCAGTCTTTCAATACAGTTTTTTTTTTTACATAAATTCAGTTACAAAATACTTTACTTTTTAAGGCAGTGCCTAAATGAGGGAAATAATTCAAATTTCATTTTATAGGCTACGAGAATGCTTTTGATGATAATAATTATTACATGTCAGCCTGGATTAATGCAGAATGCAACAATAATATATTCTCAGCTCATTTCAAAGACCAGATAAAAATTATACAACTACACAAACTCTACTATAATGCATCATGATAAAATGCTTGAATAATTTTTTTTCTCAATTCCAAGAGCAATTATACTTTCTGCAATACAAAGGTCAGCTTAGGACTGACCGATCCGTTCGTTAAAGTCGACTAAAACAGTAATGCTTATTTAATGACAT
Source organism: Parhyale hawaiensis (assembly GCA_001587735.2). Taxonomy (NCBI): domain Eukaryota; kingdom Metazoa; phylum Arthropoda; class Malacostraca; order Amphipoda; family Hyalidae; genus Parhyale; species Parhyale hawaiensis. The sequence continues at coordinate 18,376,084 of LQNS02278171.1, read as the reverse complement.
GCTATTGCACTTGCAGCTGCTATTTCGCAGAACAGAAAGGTTCTCTCCTCGCAAACAATGGACTTCTAGGAACTTGTCCGCTATAACAGATGAATGACACAATAGGAGCTGCTGCGTGATTGTTTTAATGTTTGTTGATTTTGTGCATCATATATATATGTATCTTTGTACGCATGTATAGAAACTTCAATTATTTGAGGTCAAATTTCAACTGCGGGCATGACAAAAAAAATTATGTAGAGTAAAACAGCAATAACAATACATGAGCATGTAAAGCTTAGGTCTCGTAAGTATATGAAGTCAAATCTAAGCTGCGGGTATGATAAAAAAAACTATGTAGAGTAAAAGAGCAACAACAATACATGAGCATGTAAAGCTTAGGTCTCGTAAAGGTATAATTTCAGTTGGCGAAAGGGCTTATTACATGTAACATTTATATAAGCTCACCCTATAAAAAAAATAGTTACCTGTTACTCGTAAGGTATAAAACCTCGACGAGCATGTATAATAGCAGAATTTTGAGCCCCATAGAAGTTTAGGTTATTTGGAAGCACTCTAGAGGCACCAGTCTACATTCACAGCTGCTCACGTATAGACGTGCTCCTGATCTGCTGTAGAACGATAGGAAAACAGCAAGATGTTACGGAATGGCAAAGAGGAGTTATTGCTATTGGTCGATCTAAGGGACATCGAGTGCAGGAAGTAACTGAGTTTGCTGGGGTATCATGCCGTACTGTTTTGCGAGTCTTCAAATAATGGAAACAATTGGGTACATAGGGCAATGCAAGGCGTAATTGCGGCCGCAAAAATTTGTTTACTGATAGGGACTACCGTCGCATTTCACAACGTGTTGCGCACGGAAATCACTTTGCATCAAGGATGGAATAGTTGCAAAACGTCAATGACGGCCTTTCTCCTGCTATTTCTGAGCGGACTGTTCGTAGAAAACTCCATGCAACAAACATATGGAGTCATGTAGCTCGTAAGCTACCAATGTTAACAGTAGCCCACGAAATCGCTCGTTTGAAATGGGCCAGAGCACACACACGCTGGACAATCGAGGACTGGAGAAGTGTCATCTGGTCAGATGAATCACGATTCTGTCTCTATGTAAACGATACCCTCCGTCGTGGTCAGGGAAGACGACACGAAGCCTTCAACAGAGCTTATACTCAGGGGCGATACAAGTAGGAAGTTGGTCTGTCACATTCTGGAGCTGTTTTAATTACTCGGCAGTGGGCCCTTTGGTTGAAATAACCATCAAACTGAACAACTGAAAAAGTTGTGCCACTTGTCGCGTAGCTGCATGAGGATCAAACTGCTACTTTGCCAATCTTCTAGGATGATAACTGCCGTATACATCGGGCTGGATCGGTCATGCATTGGTATGAAAACCGTTCTGCCTATGTAAGGCACCTAAAAGGGCCGCCCAAGTCTCCAAACATGAACCCCATCGAGAATTTATGGGACCATCTTGTACGACAAGTTTGGCGCCGAGAAGATCCCCCACGTACTCTGGCTGATTTAAGAAATCGGTTCATGCAAGATTGGTTCGAAATGGATCAAGTGTACATTAGAAAGAATAATCGAACACACTAAAACCAATACACATGTAAAAATAGTTAAGTAAGGTATGACATCATCAAACATCTCGAAGAATTCCAAGCCCTTTGTTAGTTTCTTTTGAACTATTCGGGCAATCTTGCAGTAAGTGAATTGTGTAGCGTGGATTGAAGATAGAAAATGGAAAGATCATTGTAAGTGTAATTGTTTCAAAATGACGAAAACACTTTAAATAGCTTCCCCGCGCCAAATTTCATATCCACTTGCCAGGCTAAAAGAAGAAGACCTGCCGTCAGAATAAAATATTTTGCATCAGAAGGATTTTGAAGTAATTTTTTTTAAAGTTCTGCCTCGGCGAATGTCGCATCTACATTGCTGCATGACCGAAATGTTTCAGACTTGGGTAGATTATTGTTGTTGCGGCAACACCACAAAACGTGGCCCCAAAATTTCATTTCACGTTGGCGTTTGCAAAATTTCGAGAGTGACTTTCAATAGCAATGTGCCCCCTTTTACCCAAAGCCGAATGGGACCAACATTAAAATCATGGAACTGAGGAGTAAGACCGTACGTTTTAAGGGAATGCATAAAATACCGGTAAATAGCTTTTCAAGTTTAACAGGAGGATGTCGTACAATAACTAAATAACCATCTCGCGCATTCGATTTCGTTAGTTTCGAAGTTGTTTTGCCATTGGCCTTGAGATACAAATCATTGAAGTTGATCATCGTTAGGCATCCACTTTTTAATTCCATTCGATTTACAAAACGTATTGCCACGCCTTAAAACTCAATGGTTCCCTAAAAGTTTGCTCTGTTCCATTTCAAAGGAGCTTCCATTGTTCGTTCTTCGAACATTCCCTTCATTCCGTCCCTTACATGGCCTAATACCATTGCACATGCACAATACTTTTGTAATGTAACTGCTGTGTTCGTGCGCAAATGTTTCATTATATATCACCGTTCGTTCTTTATTATTCTTTACGGTCAGAGGCTTGTATTCGAGTAATTGGCACGGTTATTGCCACAACGAATAAGACAGCGCAATGTACTAATGAATAATTGGCCAATACCCGAATAATGTAACATCCGACGAGGAAATCCTCGACAGTTTTCCAGTTTGAAAAAGGGAGGAAATTTTCCTGTGTCTTCGCCCACTTACCTTGAATTACTGCAACATCGCAGCGTGACTTTGTTTTTTATCTATTCCCACTATTCTCGTCAGTCGTTTTGCTTCGATGATAAAATATCTTCCCTAGAGATGATGCTCTCCAAGAAGAGTAAAATCTAGAATTAAACTTCAGATAGTCACCACTGTTGTGGGCTTGGTACCTACACTAATCTCTGTAGCTATGATACGATTAAGATTAATTTTCTGCCACTTCTTGAAGTTTACGTTAGCTTTCTTCATATCGCTTGGCAGCCAGAAGGGAGTGAGTCTAATTAGCACGTTAATTGAGGAGTGTGGAAAGAGGCTACATTGGCATTGCGGTAGTTACTAAGTCCTGGCAGATCAGTTTTACCTTAATTTAACGCAGAGGAAAGTTGTGCGCATCTTATTGGAGGTGAGACTACACAATCCATTATATAATAAAACACAGAGTTGTTGGTCGCTTGCTTGCTCCAATGTTGGTCCGTCTCTTTGGCACGCACTACGGAAATAACATAGGAAGAAATTTGGGTGCTGAAGACGGTATCAATGGAGGAGGGGGGCACTCTATGAAAATAAGATAGGAAGTAATTCGAGGGTTGAAGACGGTGTATAATGGGGGGAGGGGGGCAGTCTTTGGAAAAAATAGGAAGTAATTTGAGGGTTGAAGACGGTATATAATAAGGGGGGGGGCGTTGCACTCGGGAACTCCAGCTGAGGAATCTGAGCTCGCCGACATCACTCTGTTCGGACAAGTTCAAAGGTGCTACCGAAGATGTTAGTTTTCCAGGCAGAATGCTGAAATTTCCATTTAAGAAGCCCTCTGAGAAATAAAAAGCACAGGAGACAAAGGGGATTTTCGTGCAGTACAAAATCTCTGCCGTCATTTATGACGGTACGGGCCACTAGTGCTGTAATAAAATTGTGTGGCCACACCGCTTTCTGAAGATCCGTTATTTATTGTAGTGAGGTGTGGCCACAGGTGGCCGCGTGCTGTTTGAACACCACATATTTCTGTAAAGCAGTGGACGCTTTCTGACTCATCTGTCTTTGTAAATACTGCTGTATCGTATTTCTTGTTTAGTCCATCATACCTAATAATGCTAACTTATTGCCGTAGTAACAACTGTTATTTACAAATATATGCATCATTTCATGGGTGAGTTCCCATACTTATTTTTTTAGATTGAGATAAATTTACATGTGAATTATTTATTCGCATGTCAGCATCCTAAATGATTCCTTCATTTACCCTGCAGATACTGGGAAATTTTACAGTAGAGCTAAGCCAATAGATGATGAAATGATGACGCATCAACTTCTCAACAAAATACCGAAAATAGTACAGTAAAATCCGCTCACACGTTGAAAGAAGCACCTGGATCAAAAAGACAATCACAAAGTTACTGCAAAATAGACAATGACGCTTTAGTTCAAAATCAGGGCTGAACAAAAAAAAACTAGAACATCTGCTAATTAAGTGATCATATATTGCGCATCTTGTAAAGATCAACCTTACTTGTGCTTACAATATTTCAATGTAAAACTTTCATAAATGCATTATCCCTCGTCTTAAATAGGTTCGGTCCCTGTCTCAGTTTTATTTTTTATGTATTGTTTGTAATATATATAAATACGTATAACAGGTGGAAGTTTTTAGCTCTTATTTTTAATTCAATGTGAAGGTAAAAGACTTCAGCATATTTGGTGTATCATTTATATCTTAAATTGTAATGTTCAGTACTGAAATTTTTAAAAATTACATTAACTGTAGTTTAATTTTATAATATTCGTTGCTATAAGCAACGTTTGTGACCACGTGTGGGTCACGCACACTACAAAAATTCTCCCCGTGCCCACCGGTGAGTCACGCTGCAGTAAACAGACTATCGCCCATTCGCTGCTATCATTTTCACTACCTGGCAAACTAGTAAACATAGTGATGATACTTTTAAGACGGCGGTCACAACTACAGAAATAGGCTTGCATTTAGGCCTACTTTGATTTACTTTATTATAATGTGTCGAGTGACTCGGAGCTAAATTTCTTTAGAGAAGAGAAATAGCTACATTTTATTTAATTATTTTAATAACCTGGAGGTTGATTGCATTCACTCCCGTTTTTCATTTTTGACTGTGTGTTGCCAAACTCTTTATTTTGGTTTGTCATGACCTATGTTAACATAAAATTCATTGCCGTGATCTGTGTTCGGCCGCAGTAAGATACAAGCATTAAAATTAGCCATATTTTTTTCTTTTCAGTGGTACTCTTCACCAGCGGTAGTGCTTCGTTTGCATTTACATTTAAGTAAACATTCTTATCAAGTCCACCAAGCCTGAAAGTGACCACCAATCTAAGACTGTGATGCCATTGTAGCTGTGATCTTACAGTATATGTCTCATGAAATATTAGTGGGCCAATTTACGGTTCAGTAACATTGCAGTGAAGTGATATAGTAGCAGTTATTGTCTAAAAGCTAAATGTCCTCTCACACGAGTAGACACAGCTCACAAAACAACACATAATATCTTGAGGAAAATGTTTCCCTAACACAGAGGGTGAGCAATGTTCGGAGGGATTTGTTACTCGCACTAGCTAGTATGCACCAAATAGAGCAATATAAATAGAGTACTAGACGGCCCGTGACCCAACCATCACCATCTTCTTTATCTTCGCAAAAACCAGGCGTTATTTACCGGGTCATATATAGACCACACGATGCTTCGACTGTTGACTCCTGCCAGGTGTTTTTTTTTTTTCTTATTTCTCTAAGTAATATTTAACACTCTGCCTGAAAGTTAGCGCAATACATATATATTATGAAACGCGGTCCAGTTTTATTTCCCGTATCACCTTTAACACTTTTACCGCATTGTGCAACATATAGTATATGGCAAACGCTCATGACATAAATTATGATTATAAAACCTTATTTATTCTGACATAAGAAATTGTCCTTCGACGCACTTAATGGAATGCAGAGAAAAATTATGATAGTGACGTGTTTTAATATCATTTTCTTTACTTTTGAATGTTCAAGGAACAAATATTAAGTATGATATGGGTTGTCCTTAAGGATCATGATGTACAAATACATGATTGCTCATCACACCACGTGTCTGAATCTCAGTAACGTGTTAAATTTCACCTGCTGGCTTATGCAGTTGATCTAGGGTATATCTTCCGTATCGAGGATACAATCGACTTAAATCTTCAACGCTCGAATTCCTTTCCATCATAAAGCGATTGTACTGTGTGTAAACAAATAAGTAAACAAATAAATTAACAAGTAAGTAAAGTTCACACTCCGAACTACTTCATGTCATTAAGTGTCATTGCTGCTGTCATTTCTTAACAATAATTATTAAGGTTCTAAATAAATAAGTGAAACAGTAAACTGGATAGTTTTAGGTCCTAAATGCTCTGTGTAATTATACACCGCAGCTGATGTTGGGTCTGCTGCCCTAGCGTCATCGAGCCTACGCATAAAGCAAAGGACAAAGTATACACCTGTAATTGTTAATCCTTTACACGTGTACACCGTGAGTGCAGAGGATTGAGTGTAAGTCCTGCTAGAAAATTAATATCTTTTACCAAGGTACATTAAACTTCCACATTCATAAAATTTACTGGCAATTCGAAGTCAACGTTCTATCCATTTCACCACGGCAGATGCTGCTACCATTATAAAACGTACTTTCATTTCTAAAACTAAAGGGCTAATCAGAACTCAGGCGGCCAGGTCGGTCCGGACTTGCTTTTGACTCAGCTGTCTCCTAAGACACGCTTCATTAGCACAGGATTTGCGATATCATCTTAATTCAAGGCCTCCATGTTCCTTCCCTGTGGGTGATATTAACTGAAACACATCACCCATTGCTGTCCTAAAACTATTAATTGCGACTACCCCTTATAAAATGAAAGGAGAAGGCAGACACGGTTAACACCCGCGCAAATCCATGCGAGTTAACTAACTTTACTTTCCAGCGCTGCGAATACATCATAAGAATACGGTAATCAGACCAAGGCTCTATCTTTCTCTTTAGGTTCCTGCCTTGAGATTTGTAATTAGTGTGGCAGGAAGGCAATAAATTCTGGTTGTTGTAA
>LQNS02278171.1:18352315-18368682 GCA_001587735.2 Parhyale hawaiensis | reverse complement strand
CGGTAATCAGACCAAGGCTCTATCTTTCTCTTTAGGTTCCTGCCTTGAGATTTGTAATTAGTGTGGCAGGAAGGCAATAAATTCTGGTTGTTGTAAGCAGCAGAAGCGTTTAATGTTGCACTGGACCGGCATTTTTCTTACGGATGGAAAAACAGGAAGTCGCTCTGTGGTAGCTGAGGGAACAGGAGCAGTGCCCGGGCGGCTGTCCAGATTAGGCTCTGATAAAGAAATCTGTGATTTCCCTTGGCTCAGAAGACCAAAGTCTGTGTGAGGTAGGCTTTTAGAACGTTACATTTTCTCATAGCTTTAATCTCTGATAAAGAAACCTGTGATCTCCCGGGGCTGAGAAACTTAACGTTTATTTGGGGTCAGTTTTGCGCTCATTACAATTTCTTGTAGTTTTTATCCCTGACAAAGCTAACTAAGATTTACCGTTGCTGAGAAAGTTAAAGTCTGTCAGAAATCAGCTTTTGGTGCATTGCAGTCCATTGTTGCTCTAGTCTAAGCCCTAATGAAGAAAATTGGAGTGCTAACCTGATTAGTGGGATGAAGTAATACATTGCACTGGAAACTTGACGGTGCTTTTAAAACGATTGCCGCAATTCTGTATTTTGCCTCTATTTGTGGTGTCCTGTGGCTTAGTAGGTTGAAGTCTGGCTAGAGGTCAATTAGTACTACTGTATAATTTCTCATAACTTAGTGTCACCGCTATTTTTAGTGGCTCAAAAGGCTAAACTTAAAAGACCAGGAATGTCCACAATGATACTGGTCACATTAATGCACAAGCTTTCGTCTTTGTATAAAATTTTTCATAGTAGAAAATTGTTTTTCAAAATAGTGCAGTACTGTTGTTTGCGAAACATTTTGACACTAATGCTGAAGTTTCTTTGAACACGAATAATTTTTTTCACACGAAACAATCTTCCAATAGTGAAACGCCTTTTTTTAGAAAATTGTGCATAGATTTTTGTATTGGAAACTATCCAACACTGATCTTGGTGGCAAAACTTTCTCCTGTTCAGCACTTTTCCTTGCAAAAGTAGCCATTTCTAAGCATAGAAATGTTTTTCTTGTCAATGAATTAAGGACATATTTTTAAACAGCTCAGTGCTTATTTTTGTAGCAATAACCTTTTTTTCAGAAAAGTGCGGCACTTTCCTCACCACAGAGCCCTTTTTCAAAACACCTCAATGCTTTTTACAGCACCTGTAACTATTTTCAAAATATTTCAGTGCAGCTAAGGCTAAAAGCCACCACCTAGGTCGAGTGTCACCTCCATTGCGCCGGACATCATCTTTTCCAGGTCTCTTTGGCTCAGAGGAACAAAAAAACAACTGCACCATAACCATAACATGCGCTAAAATAATGCACTATAGACAAGCTTGCCTGTGCTTTGCGTGATAACATCGCAGCTTTTCCGGGCCAAAAACACGACGCCATTACGGGATGACTCGCGGCTATGGTGCGCAGGTAGCCATGCCATGCGCGCCCGCCGGTGCTTTTTCTCACTCTAATAAATTAAGCAATTCATGCTCAGGGAAGGATTTTTTCCCTCGTGTATTTAATATGCTCGAGTGAATCCTTTCGCACCTTGATGCCCAAAGTAATGCATGCCGACCGAAGAATCATTATTTTCAGACGTGTGTTAAGTGTGCGAGTGAATGCTTGCTCGCTTCGATTACTATTAAATAATTCATGCCCACTGATGAATTTTGCCTAATGTGTTTGGGATAAGAGGTGAATTCTTCTCATTGTGCTCATTGGGTAAAACTAAGACAATTCCCCTTTGATGCGTCTGAGAGAATCCCTATTTCTGGAATCGCAATGCTCAATTTCGTGCTAAATAGGACTGAACGAATTCTTATGCTTTTTCGCCGTGACAAAAATAATCAGAGTAAATCTTTAACTTTCCGATAAATTGAGTACCTATGGGTTTAGCCTGATGGAGTTATTTCCCACGCGAATATACCAGGCATTTACTTTATTTATTCGCTACGCCGCTGAGAATTGTTCTCACTTATTCTCATTTATTTCAGAACGAATCTTTGGTTAGCCCTGGAAAAGAAAGTATGTATGTAATTCTGTACTTAATTCATTAATTCATCTGAGAGAATACTCTTCCATACGGCAGTTCATATACCACTGTGAATCCTTCCTCGCTTTGATAGAAATGTATCAGAACTAATCTTCATTAATAATTTAAGGGCTGCAGCTTCTCTTGATATGAAGAAAATTTGCTTCACGTGTTCCGCTCTCCTGTATTATAGAGACGCGTTTGCTAGTGGTTGCTGGCGGCTAACAAGCGATGGTGCTGAGTAGTTCTATACCAAGATTTGTATAATTCCATCACGAACTGTAACATCGCTACTGGCATTCCTAACTGTTGCGTTACTAGTCTTCCCCTAATAAAATAATAAAAAAGATCCTGACATGAAATTATACAGCACCCTCAATAGTAGCAGAGATGGACCAAACATTGGTATTAATCATTTGAGTATTTACGGTACTTCTTAAGATAGTTTGGTAATTACTTTTTACTTTAAGGTATTTCATAATACGTGTACATTGGGCAATGGGTATTTGTTTACCCATTGGTATTTATCCTTTGCTATTAAGTTACTTTATTTTACCCTTTATCTTTGCGTATCTTACATTTACCCCTTGGTATTTGCCTTCTTGGCATTTACCCGTCCCAGCCAGTTTATTTTAAATTTGGCAGTTTATATCCACAAATTATTAAGCATGAGCTCAAAGCTACAACAGTTCTCACTTCTCCGCCGCCTGCCTCTTCATAAGTTAGCAGGCCTGCCCGAATCGAGATCAAGGGCTATTGTATGCACTAAAAATAAATATTTTCATCTTTAAGACAAGCATCCTCAACCTAATTTGGCTGAAATCAATGCTAATGTCGTCGCTATTTCCGAGCGACTTGAGTGGCTAGACACCGGCGATAGAATTTGGGTGAATGGAAGGGCTTGTGGAGAGTCTCTTTTCAAGTGCCAGGTGAAAGCCTCTTGCCACATTCGAATGTATCACTCGAGCAAAAAATTCCATTAGGATCATCGACTTAGCTGGATGCTTTAGTGAAGCTGCTCATAAACAGGAATTTCGGATATTCATAAACCTTCTGCCATATATCGTGGGCTCTATGCTTCTGCTAATATAGTTTCTAAATTTATGAGCATTTATTAGTCGCCAATGAACGACTTTGTGAATGAATATAATATTTATAGCTATACCAGAAATTATGAAGGAATGATTATATTTATCTCAACTGCAATCAATATGCGAATTTGTTTTGTGTAAAAATAATGAGAATGTCGCTGTTTTTCATATATTGCCTGTCTTTTTTTCATCACACAAATTTAAATATTCAAATACTAAATCTTGCTTATAACGAAAAAATGTAGGAGTATATTTCTGCAGTTTCTCATATAGTTGCCCTCCAATTTCTTCTTAAATCTCCAAAACTTAACATTGCTGTACATAAAGCAGATATGTGACACGTGTTTTTCAACTATAGGTAGTTAATTCGATTCAGAGCACAATTAAAGCACCATCGATTCAGACAGTTCCAGCAAGAAGAGCTAATCTCATGAACTTCAGTTTTATCATAACTACAGTCACTAACATCGATTCTGCTTCTTTGGATCAAGTTTCAAGTGTTAATCCCAAATCAATAACTCTTGAGGAAACATTAAATACAATCCTGCATGAATGAATGAATGGATGGAACTGTACCGAGCGATGACACCTTTATTTATCCCAACTTAGTGCCTGTTCAATAAGGCAGCCAAGTAGTCAAACGCAATGTTTCTTCTGCAGAAAACTGCCAATGCGGTATAATGATTTTTTTCTTTACCTCCTTAGATAACAGAACGAAGCGGACCATTTTGTAGACTACTATACCTGTTCTTCCATGCAAATCTCAACTTAGTGCCTGCTGAACGAAGCATGGCAGAGAAGTGCACGGTCACAGCCGATCAAAGATTGTTCGGGCTATGGTGTTGTAAGCGGAAGGCAAACTTCTCGACCTCTCCCATTGCTAGATAGGCCAGCGCCCTAGTGGTAGACAAGCTGTTAATGTTAGAAATGCTGGCGCTGCATTCCTAAGCAGTGCAAGATACCTCCCTGGCTAAGAAACCAGCTAGGTACCCCGAGACAGTAGGCACAAAGCTCGCTATACTCGATCACTCTGAGCACTGGACGGTTTCTGGTCGCACTCCGAAACGGTCACAGCAATTTATTTCAGGCTGCGGTTACCATATCCCAATCTGAATTACGTGTGTTTCAAAATTCTAGAAGGACCGGATGTACGATTTGACACTTCTTCTACAGTATATATTTAGGAGGGTTTGTGATTGTTTCTCCATTATGCTGTGAAATTTAAAAAATAAAATTTGAATGAAACTCATCAAGGATTTACATCTAGCAATAATTTTAATCTTCGGCACATTAATTGTCGATATTTTAGTTTTTCACTGAATGTAAAAATTGTACATATTGGATTTGAATAAGGATTGCTAATGTTTGCAGATCATTCAAGTATTTCCAACTGCAAAGTGTTCTATGTAAGCTGCTAGTAAGTTCCGTATTTTTCTCATCATTAGAAGTACAGAGTACAAGATACAAAAATGGTGCAAAGTACATTTGTAATATATGAATAAACCCAAAAGTTCGATCATTCAGTGTTTTATATACTAAGAATAACAGCTGCATATGGCGTTGCCCTCATCATGCTACTCACTTTAATTGCATAGGGTACACAAAATCCACTTAATAAAGCAGTTAACCAGAACCATAAATTTTACCTCCGCCAAAGAAGTTATGCTTTTATTTTATGTCTGTCTCTTTGCCAGTTTTTCTGTCCCCAAGATAACTCAAAAAAGTTATGAACGGATTTCTACGAAATTTACAGGGATTGTTAGGTGTAGGAACAAATGATTAACTGCTAGTGAAGATCCGTTCAATCGTTTGTTTGGTTGTCTACCTATGGTTTTTGATATTTAAACTACAAAAATTATAAATGGATCTTTCTGAAACTTTCCTATATTGTTAGAGCTGTTACTAAAAGAAACTGGCCATACTTTTCTGTTGATCTGTTCGTCCGTTTGTTGTCTCAATGTTTATTTTTCTCATTGTCAGTATCGCAACTCAAAAAGCTATTAACGGATCTCTATGAAATTTGCAGGAATTATTAGAAATGTTAAAAGACACAAATGATCAAATTTCGGTGATGATCGGTCTATCCGATATTGTGTTTCACTACGTTTCTCAAACTATTTGTCAAAAAATAACTCAAAAAGTTACTGACGGATTTTCAAGAAAATTACGGGAGCTATAGTGACTGTTAAGAGGCACATGTCACCGAATTAAGGTGAAGATAAAGAGAAAATCCTAGTTTCATGACCAATTTGAATTTTTTATCAACATTGTCTTGTTTGACGGGGTTTGCGCTCTCCGGGTGCTCTAATCCTCTAATTACCTCCGACAAGGAGGTTATGTTTTCGTCGTGTTTGTCTGTCTGTCTGGTTGTTTGTTTGTCTGTCTGTCACGAAGATAACGCAAAAAATTATGAACCGATTTGGATGAAATTTACAGGGATTATTAGGTATGTTAGGAGGAACAGATGATTAACGTTTGGTGAAGATATGACCATCCGTTCGTTTGTTTGTTTGCCTGCGTCATTTTTCTTGATGCAATAACTCAAAAAGTTATGGATGGATTTTGATGAAATTAACATGAGTTGTTGGGTATATAACAACGAGTAAATGATCAAATTTTGGTAATGGTCAGTTTGTTCGTTCGTTCGTTTGTGACTGTTTTTAATTTTATGCTTGTTAGCACAATAACTCAAAAAATAATGAATGAATCTTTATGAAATTTATAGGAGTTGTTAGTAATGGCAAAAGACATAAATGATCAAATTTTGGTGCAGATCGGTTAGTTCCTTTGTATGTTTGGCTCATATGTGTCATAACGTTTGTTAACAGTATAACTCAAAAAATTATGAACTGATCTTCAAAAAAATGAACAAGCTGTTATTAATATAAAAAGGCACAAATAATTAGATTTTGGGGTTTATGTAAAGAAAATTATGGTTTCAGAGCCAAGTTGAATTTTTGCTACCGTTACCTTACTTAGCGGAGGTATGCGCTCTCAGAGTGCTCTAGTTAATCTATTTTCACAGCGCTTAGAGACTATAATTAAGCTTCAACTATTTTCCACACCTGTTTTGAGTCTCGACTTTCATCATTAATAATTCACCAAAATTGTGAGTAAGTTGCTATGCTTTAGCTATTGTCTGTTGGAATGTTTTCGTAAGTTTGACGGACGAATATTCAGATTCATTCTCATTATTATTTTTTAAGCTAGAAGCCAGTGATGCAGTTGATCTAAAAAGTGGCTTAGTGTAGTTGTCTCTGAATCTGTCCTTCGTCGGAATCGACGCGAATTTGTTTAACATCATACATAAATAATAAAAATAACTAAATAATTGTTAATTACAACGACTGCAATTGCAGTTTGTTGCTAGAATTTCCTCCAACTCTTGCATACAACTAAGTGTTAAACTTTGTTATTCCGATTGGGGTTCTCGACATTCATTTCTAAAATTTCACTAAGAGCCTGCACACACGTTAGTCAAAAGAACAAGTTTCGACATCTTCGCGCCCTGGTGCGTTGTTGTGTCTTTTTAAATAGTGCACACTAGCCTGTAGCTTAACTAACGGCACTTACGGAGCCAACTGAACTCGGTGCAAGCATTTTTACACCTCTTTTCGTAAACTCAAATCTGTGTTTAGGAGAGCTCAACAACAACAATTAGCTGAGGAAACTCGTTCTTTTGACTAAGGTGCGCCACCCAGTTAAGATAGTAGGTAAATGTGGTCCGCCAAACGTACATCATTGAAACGTTGCCGTAAATGTACCCAGCCTTCGTGTTTTTAGTTTAAGTGTTATGCTGTACAATTTTTAAATTCATTAAGAGCTGTGAGGATCAGAATGGTTTTCAAAGTTACTAAATCTCTGAAAATATTACAGAGCTTGCAGGTGTCGCAGGACAAGGCAGAATTTCTTCTACAGTATATCCACAGTAGACGGTAAAAGCCAATAAATTTCGTTCTTACCAGGGTATAAACTCCTGCAGATCAAAAGTCTATTCAATGGTATTGGCAAATTCAGCCAGTCTAAAAAATCCATGTGAATACCGTATTAGCTGAATGCCATTAGCATCGGTTAGANGTAGACGGTAAAAGCCAATAAATTTCGTTCTTACCAGGGTATAAACTCCTGCAGATCAAAAGTCTATTCAATGGTATTGGCAAATTCAGCCAGTCTAAAAAATCCATGTGAATACCGTATTAGCTGAATGCCATTAGCATCGGTTAGAGAAACGTTACTTTCCTGTTAGTGATTATTTGTTTGACAGTTGGACATTAACTCTCGCAGCTGATACAATGTTGTATATTTTTTCCTTTTTTAGCCGCTGATCCTCATTTATGTATATAATTATACAGTAAAAGTTGCTTATTCGTACGACTGCTTGCTCCTCCCCCCAAACTAACGTGAATTAAATAGGAGCCACTAGGTAAAATTATACCGTAATTTAAGGGATTCTGCTGTACTGGTGAAAGGTTAAATGCAATATAATTTTGCTGAAGGAGCCATAAAAAAAGTGACGAAGTCTGAGCCGTGGTATTGGCACTTCTTCACAGATTTGTGCGCTATAAACGTTCCACTAACTTTACGAATTGTTCGAGAATCTAGCTTAATTCTTGGAGGCAGTGCAGATTTTAGACGAACGCATTGCAAAGTTAGGAGCAAGTGTCGTGACTGTACCATTGCGGGGGCACGAGTGAAGAGATATTACGCCTAAAGTGTTATATTCATTCTCTTTAAACTAGCAATTGCATTTGAGACTGAAAGGTATCACACTCGCTTTTTTTTTTAATTTATACCCCGATCTGCGTTGGAATAGAATTCAATGCCGGGATCCGTGTTCAGCCGTATCGATATGCAGGCGTTCCCACGTCGGCCGGGAATACTTTTTGAGCGATTTTCTTAACATCGCTGTGAACGTCCTGGGGGAGTTTATGCTTCATTCTGTTTCATCGCCTGCCCACAGACACCCCCTGCCCACAGACACCCAAACTTATAATGTCACTTAAATAATACTAATAATCTTTTGGTCTCATTTATATTTTAAGTAATAATTATCTCAAGGTTAAAGCTACTTTGGACATTACTTTGTTGGGATCAGTGCACAGAAGCGATCGACGCTTCTCCATGAAACAGTTTATTTCACCGTTCGGCAACACTACGAAGGCAGGGCCTAAGCTGAGGCTGGCAGACTGCATTGTAAGCAGTCCGTCCAAAGTTTACCCAATTTTTATCACTTTTGTGCGTCATAATATAGCTGTGTTATTATAGCAAGTAAGAGGCATTTGCTCTGAGCATAGAAAATATTTTCCTTCGGTAGCGAAGCAGTTAAGAATACTACCAACTCAACCATGCACTTGCTGCTGCAAAAGAGTGATGGTGGTACATCAGTGGTACACTGATAGTGAACCTGTGGATACTATAAATCTATCACCATACTATAATAAGGTATGTTTCGAAATAACAGTAATAACATCATAACAATGACAAGATTAAAAACAATCAGGTTTTTTGAGCTCTAAATGTATTTAAGAGCTTAATTGAAGGAACATTATGTTGCTGAATAATATTAATTAGAAATTGAATCCAAGCCCCTTGATAGCTTCGCAGCTGAATAATAAATATAACTACGTATGGAATCTCCCATAGGTCTTAAGTAATATTCTAAGTTAAATTCAATATGTATTTAATTATGTTACGGTGCTATTTTCTCTTGTTTGACGACTAGTTGAAAATTTATTCTTTGATACTGCTTATAAAACCCTTTTGAACGAATATGAATGTTAGATGAAATACATCTTTTCCATATTACAAATAGCTACTGGCTGTTGATCACTCGCTCTTCCATTGAATTAATGCATAGGGTAAAAGGGGTAATCTAGCGTTGGAAAGACTCACAGAAATACATCTTTTATTCCAGCCGTTACTACGACCTCGACCGTTTTTAAGTAAATAGATTTACATGGAAAATATCAGGAAACAGCCCAGTATTTTTTCAATCTATGTCTAAGATGTACGTATATATTACGTTTCTTCCATTAGCCGCGCTTCAATCACAACACCTTGTGATTGCGATAAACTTGGGTTGCTGTGGATCGATCGGCCGAGCAAATGAAAACTTCCTTGCTTGACTTGTCCAAAACATTGAAAAGTTGAGATGCAGGCGTTGACCCTCAATCGGTTATGCTTGAGACTACCGAAAGCTGAAACTTGCTTCACGAAATGGAGTTGTCAGGCGGCTCAACGCCATCTGGTTCCATCTACAGCTTGCAACACAGTGGAAAGGGGCAAAGCCAGCGCTCCCATCTAAAGTTCCAAGCCAGTCAACCCTGCAACTCCTATTGTCGCGGACCAATCAAACGTAGGCTTAATGAAGCTAAAAGAAAAACCTTTCAAATGCAAAAAGGATGGCTGAATTACGTAATGACTCATAGTGTGAATGGGATAGCCTGTATACAACAACGTCCGCCACGTGAATGACAGGCAATTTTGAAATAGCTTCCGCATGAACTAAAACATTGCAAAAAGTCTACCCGGGCAATGAAACGCAATTCTAAAACTATCTCTGCGTGAGCTAAAACAAGTTTATATTTAAAAAGTCAGCGAAGCCATTGATACAAAATAATTCTCCAACACTCTACGTTTGAACGAGAAGCTTGATATTCAGAAATTTCAACATCTGCCTAAAATAACCTAAGTGAAAATATCTGCCACGGAAGAAAGATACTTCTAATCAGACGAAGTGATTGGTTGCGGCAGACTTACTGGAATTTTCTTCGTCCGGTCGTCCAGGATCGCTGTGAGCGGCATCTCTGTATATATAGGCTATAACCGTTCCGCCCAAGCATTTCGTGACATATATTCTGTTGCAATCTCGCTAAATGTTGGGGGAACCCATCGCCTTCCCGACGCACCGACACCTAAGAAATATACTCCATTGCTTAATAGTTGTTGCTCGACTGGAAAGGTGTCGACTTGGGACCGCACAACATAAAGCTAATTTTCTGGTCTGGGATTTAAAACTATAAAGTGAAATTAAAAGTTAAAAAGTAAAGCAAAAAAGAAAGCATAGATTTCTATGCTTCGTACCAAACACCTATTCTATTGTATAACATTATAATATCTAGATATATTCTTTACTAGATATGTTTGAAAAATTAGAGAATCAATGTACAGTGGCCATTGTGGAGTTGGTATTTTCTGAACGAGGGGCGAAGTGAATATTGAATTATCGTTTTCTTTTTTGGCTCAGTTTAAAACTTGTCAGCTTCAAAAATAAGGGAAATCATACGTGTTTTTTGCAGTTACTTCTGACGTTAACCCTAATCGTACCAGGCTCAAAACGTGTGGTAACCTTTAGATTACTTATACTCTGATATCTCTGCCAATGCTGCACATCTTAACGCTAAATGTCGATAACAAAACATATGAACTCTTTCTCTCATAATTCAATTTACAAAAAGATTGATGCAGAACCTTTTATGATCGGATTAATATTAAATAAACGACATGCAGTTATAGTCTAACCATTTTATGGAGGCGGTTCAGTCGTGGTCAAATTCCTCTATAGCGTTGCCAATTCTACAGTATGAGTATATCTTAGATTTTATATGACCCATATCCTAGCCACGCCCACTAACTGCATATAGAGAAATCTCATAAATATTCATAGGATAGGCCCCGCTGTAGAGGAATTTGACCACGACTGAACAGCCTTTATAAAATGGTCAGACTATAGTGCAAGTGCTCGCTAAACGTATCAAGAAGCAAGTGAAGCGGTGCTTCGCAGCGACGATGCTCAGGACACTCCGAACAGAGCAGCGCATCGAGAGGCTGGGCTTCGTAAACGCTGCCTGCACAAACTTTTTTCGCAAATAAGTTTGTATTATTTTATATTTACGGTAAATGCTGCGTTATCGTTTCATTCTATGTCAATATTTCATCTTAACACGTCCTGAAGCAAAAGCTATAGTACACGTAATCCTGAAATGAACGAGTTTAGTTAAATACTGCTAGAGATATAACTCTTGGAAGAAACTGCTACTGCCCGAGTACCTTGCAAGAAAATCCTACTACCTGAGTAAAAAGGGTTAAGGTGTGTTAACAAAGGTGATGTCTATCGAGGCCCTTTTTGAGCCACTAATTGTTGCTGATGCCGTCGTAGCATTGCCGTATACCGAAGCCTTTGGATTACCAGGTGGCTCTATTGCTTTACGACACTGCATGCCCCACCAGAAAGCCATCATATCCCTTCTTATAACAATATTAACCTATCAGATTATATTACAGTTACTGCAACGTGTTACGACACTGCTTGGTGCACGAGTAACCCTAATACAAATGCAACGCGCAACCCATCGGATTATATTACATCAACTGCATCGTGTTACGCCACTGCTTGGTACACGAGTAACCCTTAATACAATTGCAAAGCGCAACCAATCGGATTATATAACAGCTACTGCAGCGTGTTACGACACTGCTTGGTACACAAGAAATCCTCCAAATAGCACCATCGTGCAGCCCATCGGATTATATTACATATGCTGCCGCGAGTTACTACACGGTTCGGCACAACAGGAACCCTAACGCAGCTCACAATACCCACGGTCCATTAGAATTGACAGACGTCAATAAACTAGGAGAGCATCCTGGGGCCGCTCCGGGTGTCACGTATAATAGAAGCTCATGGCCACTTTGACAGGATTGACATGTTTATGAGAAAATCTCGTTTGTGCAATACCATGTTTGCATACGCAGATGGAGGCAATATCGTAATATTGTAGTGGCTCTATAGGCCGGGTCTCTGTATGTAATTGAAAAGCAAATGGTGCCCTACGTGAGCCGTAAAATCAGAGAGTGCTACGATCAATGCAATAATAACGGTATTGGTGCGGAGATGACATCATTGCATTTGCTGTGCTCTTCGACAGCGTTATTGGATCATCCTAAGAACCTGAGGTTATTTATCGGTGCTGAAGGTATTCCGACAGCGTAGCGAACATCTTTGAGCTTGGCAATGTGTGATTACAAACTGAATGATCTCTAACTTTAATCACAGCAACGATTATCTGCCAATTATTATGAGATAAGTTTTGTTACGTTTACTTTGGCTGCATTGAACAGCAGCTGTTTCTCAAGTCCGCGTTAGAAAAATATTTGAAGTGCTGCTTGTCCCATCCATGTGACGAGGAATTTCCATGCTCAGTTATATTGAATTCTCGTTTCACTATGACAATTTTTACCATTTTAAAACTGCAGAAGTTTCCGCTACGTTGCCTGCGGTCTCCATTTCCAGCATATATGTAGGTACGTTCAGTATTTACGCACCAAGTACCTGACAGAAAAATAGTGTCCAAATAACTTGGTACTGTTTTTCCCGTCTTTGCGCTTCACCAATGCTCCAATTGCTTTAAATGATCACCACAAATTTAAATATGTTGCACCCGTTCAAACCCCACCCGTATATCAGTTTAACCATTTTCAGAACTACTTAAACAGTTATGCAAAACGTTTACCGTGAACTGTTATCAATTGAAACGTTTTGCATAACTGTTCTGCAAAATGGTTAACTGTTATACAGATGTGGTTTTAACGGCTGCAACATATTTTAATTTATAGTGATTGGGTGAAGCAATTAGAGCATTGGTACTTCGGAAACGGGAGAACACTACTAAATTTCCTTATAGCAATGAGAATTTCCCTGTTCGAAACAGAGGAGTGTCCTATGGTTCACAATGCTTAGTACACTTTCCTGTAAAGATCGTGGTTATTGCCTCCTTTTGTTTCATTTTTGCCTCACTCGCCCTAGTTTCGAATACAGATTGTTCTGGTAACCTAAGTTCAATGACTCAATGCAGTTATTCCTCCTCATTTGCCAACTCGCTTTATGTAGTTTTTACTTTAGTTCGGAATTTTTATTTCCAAGCGTTTGATATATGTAATCTTGAATAAAGAGTACATCGAAAACGTCGAACTTAATCTCTTAAACCTGAAAAAAGTACTGGAGAAAAGGAGACGAACTTCCTACTGTACATCATTGCCTTCCTGTACCTCTCTTCAGCGTCGGGAGTATTGCCAAAATTCAGGTTTATTCATTCAGCATAATTGTGTCACTGTATTTTTAGCGATGATGGCCCTGGTTATGGCAGAATTGGTTCACTAAATTTCAGGTTTACCTCAGTCAGTTTACTTCACTCAAGTTCATCTACTCAACACCAATGCCTCCCCGTATATTTTTAGCTGCGATGGCACTGCTTGGTTTTTAGCGAAGATGGCTTGCTGAAATTCAAGTTCATCCACTCAACACTTCCAAAGTTGGAACGACGGAGGTAGCAAATTTCTGAACACCGTCGCCCAAGAAGCGCCCCTCCCAAAGCCAATACCAACTACGGGAAAGGTGATCCGAGGATCTTAGTATTCGGGCTCCTTCTCCTGAATAATGCAAGCGCTTCAGTCTCCGAAGCCGATAGCTGGCGTTTCCAGTTAAAAGTTTCCTTATCAGGCGAATATCAATGGATTTTTGCTTTTATAAGAGCTGCCGAAGCACTTGTACGATTAAAATAAACAGTTGCGCGGAGCCGAGAATGCCAAGGATGCAGTGGATTACCATTGATGAAATTGCCGCTGATAATTGGATTGAACTCTAGCAGGTTTATTGCGTCGGTATCGCGCTCAGTTCCGGACAACAGTTTCCTTTCCCGGCAAAAGCGAGGAAAATTAAGACTAGGTACTTTAAGTTATTGTGGGCAGGTATGGAGACAGAGCTACACTTCCTAAGAGTTTCACCAGTTTAGAAGCGAAGAGCAAAGTGTACAGTAAAGTGCATTTACACCTCAGTCTAATGAATGCGTTCCTTCAGTTTATCGTCTGAATGCGTTGTCCCGTTAATTTAAACCGGCAGGAATGAGGATTAATAGCTCTCCTAATTTCACTTCACTCCAGTTTTGACGATAGATCTGAAACTTTCCTAGTGATATTTGATATCCCTCCGGCTGACGTACGGTTGACGTTGTTAGAATACCTTCAAGTAGACACACAATTAGTTTGCATGAGCGCAATCAATATTATTCGGATGCGGAGATGAGACATCACGTTTATTTGAGTGTCACACGAACCTGCCTTTAGTTAATTCCTTTAGCTGAAATTACTTCATATGTTAGAAGTGGAACCTACTTTACAACCTTGAAATGCCTAGCAAAGTGTTACGTGTTAAGCCCGGTGCCCACGTAACAATTTTCGTTATCACTACCAGCTTAGTAACAACTCAACTAATCCGTTTACGTAGCCGCGGCTCGACTTCAGCTTGAGCAAAATTTAACTACACTAAGAATTGGTGCTGCGATTCTTACACCATTGCAAGTGCCAATGGTGAACTTTCACCTAACGCTCCTAATAATTAGGATAATTATGAACAGCTTAAGTCCACAAATATGTATGTTCATAGACGTCATGCTGAAGTCACGACCACGACTACCCAGTCGGATTAGTTGAGTTAGCTCTAGGCTGCTAGCGGCAACGTTAATAAACCCACGAGATACGGTAATATTTTAGATCTGGTATTCTCCACTCCTGATTGCGAAATTGTTGACCTAGCCATCCTAGACCGGCTTGGGGATCACAACATGGTTGAATTTACGCTCNATATATATATATATATATATATATATATATATATATATATATATATATATATATATATATATATATATACAACACGTCGTATATATATATATAACTTGATCCATTTTCTTCGACTGACCAGTAAATGCATCGGGTTCTTTAGAAACAGACTACAGCGTAATAGGCAAAATCGGAGTTTGTTTTAGTTAATGCTCAGAAGCTTTGCAAACGCTGACATAAACTTCTGGGCTCTTACTAAAAAGATCTAGTTAATTATAGTCATTAAAATCTACATCCTGATGGTAATGAATTTGATTTTACACCATATATTTCCGACGGTTCTTGCAGAAATTCATACCTCAATATCCTGACGTATGGGGGCTATCTTTGCAAACTTTTGCAGCACCATCCTCCAGTTCCGACAGCTTAGACCGGTAAAATTCTTCCAATTACAACACGTCGTATTCTTCTTGCCATAATTTTCAGAGTTCCCGTTATTTTCATGAAATATCCATGATAAATATCGCCCTCCTTTCCGACACTCTCCCTAAGTTCTTATATCGTTTCTGTAAAGTCCTCTTACTGTTTAGTATTTACAATTTTCAGCTCGCTTTTGCTTCAATTCTATCATATATATCCGACTAGAACCTCTTTCCTGAAGATTCGGCCCTTCGCTTCAGTTGGAAAGTTTGACTTTACCGTTTGATTTTACTTTTACAGTTCTGATATCACTTCGACCCTCAGTTTCTTTTACTACTACTACCACAGGATACTTAGCTGTCAAATCCTCGTAGGTGAGGTTGATGGCTAATTGATAAAACCTCGAAAAAACCTTTTCCAGTCAAGATAACAACCTGAACTAAAAATCAGCTGTTCTTGGACATGCAACGGATGCATCTATTAGAAAGAAGCAAGCATGTACGTCGTACGAGCCCTGGCCAGAGATAAATTGCAACATTTATTTTAACCAATTTCAACACATTTTGGAGTCCCAAGTATCAATTATTACCGTGGTCCACAGTTGATATCTGACTATGAGCTTGTGTTTTTTGGTGATAAACACATTACTTGCGTCGCCGAGAACAGTTTCGTTTTTGTTTGAGGTCGCTCTCTTGACTGGAAAAGTTGTTATCAAAGTTGAATCAATTAGACTTCAGCCTCATTTGAAAATTTGAGTGGGGAGTCTTGTACCGTGTGGTCCATGATACTACATTATAGGTTATGCAGCATACTCTTCTGCATAATTTTATATCGCAATTTTTAGCTAAAACTTCCTTACCCAGTCGGAAATTATGGTTGTCATTATAGTAGAATATAGTAGTGTATGAGAGATTAAAGTCAATTATGGATGATGAAACAGTATGGTAGATATGTCAACCATAACATACCTACCGTTGATTTTAGTATATTTAGGTCGATATTGGTGGAGGCAATATTGGTTGTTTATGGTTTGTCAAGAAACGAAGGTATATGGTCGTACATGGATGTTTGACGACTATATATGGTAGATGGTTGTACAAGGATGTTTAAAGACTATATATGGTAGAGAATATGTTAGAGCATAACTATGGTAGCTTATCAACGGA
>LQNS02278171.1:18326598-18339767 GCA_001587735.2 Parhyale hawaiensis | reverse complement strand
TCCCACCCCCCTTCTATCAAATGCTTCATTTTTAATTTTGCTTTCTCCAAAAAAGAGGAGGCAAACAACGCCTGAAAAAATAACCGCTCATGTATCAATATTATTTATCCTAAGCCACTTTTAGCAGGGCTGCACCCCGCATTCTGCCAGACGTTTGCTTCTCTTCATGGGGTCGTGCCTTTTAGCCTGGGAAACTCTGGTCTACAAGAATAGTAATAACATAAAAACTCAGAGTAGACGGCTCATCGACTGATATGACGAATAAAAAACAAATCAGTAACTTCTTTCTTCTGTGATATTTTTTTCCCTTGGTGTTCCCAGCTTCAGAATACGTCCCACAAATCCAATTTTGTTTTCACTTTCTGAAAAAATGGGGCTGTTCAATGTTCATTTAGAAAATATTCCTTCATTTTAGCATAACAGTTTATTTATTACATCAATAGACTTTGCTCAAAATAGAAGTAATTATTACTAACAGGTGGCAGATTTGCGCCTGTTTAATTTGACGGAAATTTATCTCCAAAAAAGTTTTTTTCTGAAAAGTTGGCATCAATTTGTGTGATACGCAGTTGGCTGAAAGAAAATTTTCACTCTACACTATTTTTTTTTTTTTCTTTAAACAGTGCATGTGAAGCGTTGCACGGTTGCAAATACTATCCTTACGATGCAAGAAAGGCAACGTTAAATATTATGTGAAATGGAAGGGTTATTACAAATAGTAAATAATTATATGCTACTTAGTAAATCATGGACAACAGCAATCATCACCACTAATAACTGTACAGAACCATGCACTAGATAATCTTGTAGGAAGTTCAGTGTTTTGAGAAAATATACAAGGAAAATTTGGCGTTCTAAAGTAAGAGTATAATCTAATCAAAACGGATTCCTTAATAATAGCATTGCTTGGCACGTAGAGAAGAGTAGACGTTCTGCAGAACGGAGCTGTTACTACTGTCACACTACCGTCTTTTTGTCCCTGGTACGCATTGCTACCTAGTCAGCAACAGGATAGTGCACTGTTTCCTGAATTATTGCTTACTGCAATTTAAAGAGATATCCCAAATTTCATCAGAGATGCTTGTCAGAGGCCTACTAACAAGTTAGTTCTCTTCTTCATCTTCTTTTCTTCATTAGCTATCGAAATGAGTCTGATATTATGGCAAGAGCTCATAGAGGGCCGAAGCATAAGTCCCTACTTTTTCTGGGAATAGGTCTGTGGGTCTGTCTACTGCCAGCTACCTAATTTAACTCGAAGGTAAACATATTATCAAGTTTTTTAGTCGACACCCAACTGTATTTACGAGAAAGCTATATTACGTTCAAGTACTTTGTATTACGTACCAGGACTTTGTATTACGTACCAAGACTTTGTATTACGTACCAAGACTTTGCATTACGTACCAGGACTTATATTACGTACCAAAACTTTGTATTACGTACCAAAGCTTTGTATTACGTATCAAGACTTTGTATCACGTGCCAAGACTTTGTATTACGTACCAAGACTTTGTATTACGTACCAAGACTTTGTATTACGTACCAAGACTTTGTATTACGTACCAAGACTTTAAAAACAACAGTGTGACTAGAGCTGCGCATCACTGCTTCAAGTGGTGCGTGAGAATACATAGTGTGGTCCCGGCACTTGATACATCGCACCGGCCGCGTGGCTGCGTCACGGCCGCCAGGCAGTGACTCTCAACAGATTAGTTCCGATATGAAAGGATTAAAAATGAATGTTCGAAATTCATTTTTCAGTTAAAGGTATTTTTCGTAAATTACTTGAAAAACATTGCAATGCAAAGGATAGCAACCGCAAAGAAGAATTTTGTTCGTTTTTTTTTAGGTTCAGCAGTGCGCATTTCTAACACACTATAATATACGTTCTTGAGTGAAGCATTCATTTTGCGGTATATGTTTTGGCAGCACAAAAGCAAGCGTCCCCGAGAATTATAGTAATGTAGATATCATTTATCTAGGACTTCAGTTATCTACGATTTTCACTGTGGTTCGTTGTATACGTTTTTCGAATGTACATACCAATAGGTCATACTTGAGTCACAGTTGTTGACAGTGCAGTCAACTTGGTTATCAACACAAGCTCTGATAAACACAGCACCTGTACATTGAATAAAAAAGTAACTTATTATTGCTCAGAATCAGGGAATAGACAGTTCTTGTTTTACGAGAACTAGCCCTTGTGTCGTACCCAAACTAGTAAGCTTAACTTAATAATATCGTCCCAGGCGCTCAGAAGAACCTCATGGCCTTTGGTTGAACTAGATATTCTGCAACAAACGACTGAATAATGAACGGCGACAAGCTTTGAACTTCACATTTTGTCTTCGTCATAATTGTTGGTTGTGTTGTTGTTATTGTTGTTGTTGTAAGATGAGCTTTCCCAGAAACTTCGCTGCTTTCGAATGCCACCGCCATGCAAACATTAGAGATCAAATAAGAAGAGAATATACACTGTTTGAATAACACCCACTAATAATGCAGGCCCTTTGTTTTGAGAGAAAAATATTTATTTTAATGTTGGGTGAATTCGAACTGTCCGACTTCTTCTTGAAATTAATGCAGGCCTTTGTTTCGAGAGATATAATTATTTTACTGCTTTGAGAGTTTACGCATGCTCCAGAGATAATAAATAATGCGAAGAATCGCTTCAACTTTATATCAAAACTATATTAGAGGCTTTATCTCACTGACAATATTTAAACTCAAGCACCATTGAGACACTTAGGCCGGTTAGATTATTTTACATTAGCAGTTTGCAGTAGCTCGAATCATAATCTCCTAGAATCATTTTAGATCTTTCGGCACCGAAGCCCATTGTAAAGGACCAAAAAAGCGGCCATTCTCATTTTATTGTTGATGACTAGGGTGTTTTAGTTATTTTTTATCGAATTTCATTTTGTTAATCCGTGGGCTGTACCGCATTATCTTTGCATTTCACGTGTATCCTTGTGTATTTGCAGATGTAGTTAAGAAGGCCAAAGACCCGAAACGCCTGCCGATTTTATTATTTTGGTGGATTTTGCTTTCTATCAATTGTTTTACATTATTCAATCATAGTGGGAAAAAATTTTTTTCATTTGTGACGATTCTGGTTATAATTTTCATCGTAAAAGCAAGTTAGTTAATTGTTTTAAAGGCCACGTTTTATAAAAGGATGAACATTGAGAGCAGTCGGTGCTAACGAAGCAAGTGACGGGAAATGCCTTACTAGACCATGGAGCACAAGTTCTTACCTATAATTGGGAATTAGCGAGATCTGCCGTAAACTGCCGCTAAACATTGTTTTTTGCCATAGTGCAGGACAAGCTTCTACGTTCTTATCGCAAGTTAATCAAGAAATAAAAATGTTAGAAAAATTACATTTTGACCTGAAACGTTCCGGAGTCGAGCTCCATTATGCGTACGAAATTTTACCACATGTAACAGCGAAATAAGGAATGCGCTATTTTGATCACAAGGACAAAATCCAGCCGTTGTCGGCGATGTACGAGCCCTCCAACTACAAAATGTAGGCTACCAGTTAACTATACGACTTCTACTATTACTTGATAGACGCTGAGGAGTCGTTGACAAGAGGAGGTTATAGACAAATAATAATCTATGGGGGATTTTATCCGAATATTACTTGCTAGACACTAAAGAAATGACTGGAGAAGGTTACAGACAAATAGTGGTCTATATGGATTTTGTCCTTTAACCCTTAACTGCCTGAATTATGACCTAATGAGGAAATATATATTTTTTTCACTGGTGTTTGAAGTTGCTTGAAGTTCATAGATGACAGATCTATAAGCGTTTTTAAAGAAAATATACACTTAATATAATAAATTTGTGTTCCAAATATGGTGCATCAGGCTCTCACCAGGGGGCCATGTGTGTTCCCTATCTGGAACAATCGGCATAAATTTGATACCATGACCTAATGAATGTGCATAAAATCCCATGATATACTTTCTATTTTAATAATTAGTCTTTTATTTCACAGCGCTACCTCCGAGGCTCTTTTATGGTCTCTGTACAGCCAGTAGATCATCAATTTAACGCGCATACTAGTAACTGCGTCAGATAAAGAAATTCTGATGATTATGTCCTAGACCTACTTACATGTATACTTATGATGTTAATGGAGATAAATAAAGTTTTTTTTTTGCAAAATCTATGTTTCTCCGTACCTAATCATTACAATATTTGATGGAAAAACTGTTGTAGCAGGCTAGATAAAATAAAATATTGATAAAATGTTTGAAGAACCAAGTGAAGAGAGTGTCACGGAGTCGTGGGAGGAAGCCAGCTCCCAAAAAGAGGTAGTTATGGTAGCTGAAGTACAAGAACCACGTTGTAGGTTGAACCTGCCACTAGTACTGTAAATCCTATTTCTCTCGAGGCAAGAGAGTAAGTAGTAAGAAGAACCAAACAATGGTTACCGACACAATTAAACAACGATTTTGCACAATAATTTCCATTTCCCAAGAAGAATATTCTTCTTACGATATTTATATATTATCAAGTGAGTACTTCATAGGCTACTTCCTTGATGAATGAATGAGATAGAAAACCCGTCAAACTTGTATTCTATTGAGCAACATCCAAATAAACTTTTCAACCTATCGAAAGAGCAGACCTAACCATCTCTCAAAATTTACGGTTTGATCGTGTCCATACCCCACGTTCAGTTCTTCTCGCTATTCTCTTGTCACCGGTAGCTACCCACGGTAGCTGTGGACATTGCGCACTGCACAGTTGTGTCGAGGTACTCGGGATCGATCCCCTCACCAGGCGCAGTCTTTCTCAAGGCACTCGGCTCATTGAATCAGCGCGTTTGCTTGTGCGCTTAGCTACCGTGAGGGTACCTACCCTAAGGTAGGGGGATGGTTGGCCATTGAAGCTGCCGTTTCGGTGCCATAGTTCTTAGCGACCAGTCGTCGGCTGCAGCTGCACTAACTCCTCTGATGCCAGTTGGTCTATGTCTGCCACACGAACCAGTGCGAGTGGATTTGGCAGTGGAGGGTGCAGTCAAAGTTGACTTTACCGGAGAAATTTAAGGATTTACTGTTGGGGGGGGGGTTATAGCTAGTACTACTATAAGGTTCTTGCACTTCAGTCACCACCACTACCTCGGTTTGAAAGCTAGCTTCCTTACAATACTCCGTGTCGCTCTCTTCACTCTGTTCTGAAAGGTAAAACCAATTTATTTCATCTAGACTATACCAGAACAATTTTAATACGAACTTATGCCATGATTAGGTACGGGGAAACATAGATTTTGTACCAAAATACTTTATTTATATCGATTAGCATCAAAAGTATACATGTAATTTGGTCCAGGACTTCATATTGATCAGAATTTCTTTATCTGATGCAGTTTCTAGTATGCTTGCATATGTTGATAATCTAATGGTAGTAGTAGACCATAGAAGAGCCTCGGAGGTAGCGCTGTAATCTTAGAGAGTAATTAGTAGAGTAGGAAGTATATGATGGGATTTTATGCACATTCATTAGGTCATTGTATCAAATATTTGCCTATTGTTCCAGATATGGAACACACATGGCCCCCCTGGTGAGAGCCTGAAGTACCATAAATGTAACATACATAAATAGGACGTTAAAACGGTCACCAATAGATATTTTACCTATCTGATTGTTTATGCATATCGTTACAGCAATCACAAGCACATCGTAAAAATCCCACAACACTTACTTCTTTGGTTTTTCATCCTTGGTTATGAATATGAAACGCTTTTGCAGCGATTTGCGAACACCACCTCACCTCACAAACTTCTGATGCAGGGTGGCGTGTATCGACGCCAAACGTGCTTAAAACTAGAGAAGAGTGTGTTGCAAACGCGGAGCACTCGACAAAATATCGATACCTCGATAATTATGCATACTATTAACCATTGAATCCTGTGTTTCATATCTGGTGTATTCGGCCGTTAAGGGTTAAGTACAGCATCGTACTGCAACAAACAATGGCCAACTTTGGATTGCGTTTTGATGAAGTGAAAGCATTCCGAATCCATTCCAGGGAGGCCGTTACTTTTAATAGCTAACTCAGCAGGACAATGCCCATAGACAACTCAAGATTGCATTGAACGCAAAGCCTCGTATGTTTTCATTGAAAGTTTCCCTGAATAATGTGAACGATTTCAAGATGCAGGGAACTCTTTGCTGATGCCATCTAAAAGTTCGGTGAACGGCGAGCATCAATGAGCAATCTTTTTCCTAAGAAGTTAAGGTTGAAATTGATAGCTTAAGTCTTAACTTGCAAGCCCAGCTGCCGATACAAAGAAATCAAGGTTGATCTGAAGGTGAAATACAGAAGATGATTTTCTAATGTTGTTTGAAACGGATATAATATAGTATAGCGATATCGATATACAGGGGAATAAAAGTTGCAAATATTCAACGTCGAAAAGGCTGATTTATTGTTACCTAGAGTACTGTAAAATATTAAACTAACTTAATTTGTTGATCATGAGGTCCATTTTTATTATCTGGCACTCTCAGATGGTCATGTAATTAATAATCATTGTACAGTCCGTTACTCTGTATAAGGACCAACATATTTCACTTGACTATCGTATAATTTACGTAATGACTTCACTTTCTCGTCATAATGTCGTAAGATAACAGTACCGCGTACCGTAAATTGACATTCACAGTTGGCGGTGTGTGACAGTGCAAAACTTAGCCCCAGATGAAGGCTTCATCGTCAACATGAGGTTTCCATTTTTATAGGCAACCCACCTCAGGACTGAAACATCCCTAAAGTAGTTCAGCGAGAAGCTGGCAGGCAGGCTGGTAGTTCTTGAGAAGCGCAGTGTGCATTGGAGCGCGCACGTCGAACAGCGTCAGCGGGCTGCTCAACTGTCGCTGTTCGGTGTGCGCGCTCCCATGCATTCCCTGCTTCTCAAAAACTGCCAACCTGCCTGCCTGCCAACTTCTCGCTGAACTGCTTTTGGTATGTTTTGGCCCTCAGTCTTCAGTGCGCTTATATGCCGAACAGTGTGGTGCTCGTGTAACAATCAACCATATTAACATTCTAAGAAGAGCCAACAGCAATTTGGAGTTACGTATATTAGAATTTCTTTATATTCTGAAGCTCAAACCCAACTTAAAGAGCAACAAAAGTTCTTATCCTTTAAAGTTAGTCAATAGATGATTTTAGTATTTTTCACCAATCGCAATTGTATCCTTTGATAGTTTAGACTCAGTGAAATATCTTCATTTATGTTTTCACAGAACTGAAAGATGGAGCGGGTCTCCGAAACGTTCTCTTAAATATTATTTCAACTATAACGTTTTTTTCGCTTTTTGATTTTTAATAAATCTGTGATTAAAGCAGAATAATGAGTCTCCTGAGTATAGAGCAGGACTATCGGGAGTTTATTTTCAGAGATAATAATTTATTGTTTTATCTTTTCCGTACGAATTGTTTTATTTTGTGTATGCCATGTTAGGTACATTTTACATTGGAGGGTTAAGACGTGATCGAGCGATACTTTTGGACGTAATGGATTGGTTGACTGAAGGTTTTGAATAGTGACGGGTTAACTGTCTTCTGTGGTTACTGGTTAACTGTCCTGGCTGGTAACTGTTGAACTCTTTTGGGCTGTAATGAGTTACGGTAACTGTTTCGTACTGCACCATTTTATCTATTACATAGTTTTCTTGGTTTGCAGTAACCTGGAATTGGTACAGTCAGTGTTTAACTCAGCATTGCTTTATGCTAACAAATTATTTTTGACATCTACTCGGCATTAACTAAATGCGTGTCGCCCCTTCAGGTTTATCGATCGTCCCCAAGGGAGCCGGTATTGACTACTTTGAAACCCCTCGGTCGCACTGCTACCGACCATGGAATCGTTCGTTTACATAAGCTGTAAGAAGCTCTTCAACATTATCATTCTGGGGGGCGAAAAATCAAGGCTCTATTCTAACACCTTCACGGTGGCTGCCCGGGCTCGCCGGTCATCAAACAAAGAGGAAATTACGTGTTTGAGGCAAACATTGCCGCGCAATATGATGGAGAGTTCGCAGGCCCCAGCACTGACTTCTGAGAGGATCCTTTAGAGGGCACACAGTTCTAACGCAGGCGAGCCTTGTTGCGGTTTTGCGTGTAATTAATTCCACAGAGAATGCCCGCAACGTGGTTAGAATATAAATGCTTCAATATATAAATGTAGAAGGAGTCGAGCCAGGCTTCAAACTGGAAGCCCCTAGGTTAAAGTTTTAACTGTAGGGCTAAGTGAACACGGCATAAAACTAAAGCTATAGCTCTCGCAGTGCTTGATACGGTTAAGGCACAAACTTAGGCTTTAACCCTATGTTAACTAGGCTCTGCTACCTTGCTGCGAAGACTTTTTTTTCGTCGGAATAGAGTTTTGACGAAGAACCCAAGAAACAAAAAAAAAAAATACAGCCTGGAAATAATTAGGTTAAAAAGATCTAGTAACAAATTAACAGAGCCCGGTTAATACGAGATCTCCCAGTCTTTCCTTAAGTTTTAATGACTTGAAAAGCAAACAGTTTAGTAGGATCAAGCAACGCCTAGAATTACGCGGATATAGAACTCATTGGCTTACCCCAGTGTCTCGTCGAGGTATGTGCAGAGCTGAAGCTTGCACATGGCTGAGGCATAAGAAGGACTGAGGTATAAGAAAAACTAAAGAACGAGCAGGAATGATGGATGAGCAGAATTGGAATATGGACAGGGTTGAGTCATGAGCAGCAGTGACGCATGAGCAGAACGGAGGTACGAGCAGGATTGAGGTATGAGCAATAGTGAGATATAAGCAACACAGAACAGCAGAATTGCCGATGTAAAAGCAAGATAGAAGCAATCAGCAGGAAGCCATGAGTCGGAAGGACTGAGCCAAATACGACTGATGTATGAGTAGTAAGTGATCCGATTGCCATATACCCTTTGTAATTAATATGGAAGAGAACCCTCTAAGTTCATAAAAAACCTGACTGGAATATTTGGAGCAGTTGTTTGATCTTGCGTCGAGAGCAAAACAACAATGGCCCGGTCTGGAAAAAGTAGCGGTGGAAAAGTGGCTCCCCTCCGCGTTTAATTTCTGAGCTTGTTTTTATAGGGAGAAGCCCTTGAAAGGATTCATCCATGAGTCCAAAAATGAATCTGCAGCAAGAAAATAGTTTCTTGCGCTTGTTACATAGACAGCGTATGTGGATGGGAAAAAAATTAATCAAATTTAGCATTTTTGAAATAAAGTAATTTGTTAAAATAATGGCACGATGCATTTGATGTGCCACGTAAGTAGGTATTTTTGGAAAATAAGGATAGTGAGACTACATTCTGCCAAGTCTTGGAAAATTTGAACAGTAATAATCAATAAAAAAAGGTGAACTTTGTGGACCTGAAAAGATTCGATTAACGACAGGGTCTGATACATGCATACTGCTATCCCGCCTTGCGACGGTGTTGATTGCCAAGTATCTGGCAAGCAGAATTATGTATAAATAGTGGATTAAAATTTTGTTCACTTGCATTTGAAGCAACAAAACTTTCCGATTATTCGTTCTGTTAACGGACAACATGCCTGTAGCGTAAGCCATGCTTCATGCGGCCCTGGTATTCAGTTTCGGGAATAGCATAGTAGTCCCCTGACGTTTGTATGTGACAGCTGAAAAATATTTTGTCTGTAAACATACGCCATTCTCAATGACTTTCAGTGCCTGCTGACATGTTCAAACATCATAAATTGTCGGGAATCCACACGCCTGGATAACAATTTTTGTTTTGTCCGCCGGGATTCTTTCATGGATTGCACGTTTTCTAGCCGCTATCTGATAACTTTGATTTGCAGTTTTCCAACCATGGCACCATCCTATAACTTTGATTTGCAGTTTTGAAGTTGCCATCCGATAACTGCAATTTGCAGTTTTCAAACCATGGCACAGTCCGATAACTGCGATTTGCAGTTTTCAAACCATGGCACCATCCGATAACTTTGATTTGCAGTTTTGAAGTTGCCATCCGATAACTTTGATTTGCAGTTTTGAAGTTGCCATCCGATAACTTTGATTTGCAGTTTTGAAGTTGCCATCCGATAACTTTGATTTGCAGTTTTCAGACCAGGGCACGATCCGATAAGTTTGATTTGCAGTTTTGAAGTTGCCATCCGATAACTTTGATTTGCAGTTTTTAGTGCAATAATTGCAGAGCTTCCTGTTGACGGGTTAGCTACGTACAAGAGGTTCTTCAACGCTCAGTAGCCTTCAGAGTTTACAGAGTTTACATTTTACATTTTGTTGGCAGCGCTAACATAAATTAGGCGTTGCACTTTTCTATTGAAGCAAAGTGCAGAGAAACTTTAATAAAGTGAGTGCGGCTTGATTATGAAAATCGTTTTTTTTTAATAGAAATTATGTTTTTTTTTTTAAGTTTTACTGCCGAAATTTTGATGCACCGTAATTAATTATAGCAAGGTATTCTCGTCGCTATTATGTGATATACGTAGCAATATTAACTTCCATAATTCTGCTTTTAGGAAAATTAGAAAAGCTTTGTTTCTTAGGTGTCCGGCTTGATTATGCAAATGTAAACAATAATGGTTTTTGCGGTTTCAAACGCTTTCAATTAACAATTGTAGAATTAAAATGAACAGAGAAATCAAACTAGGAGGTAACGCAAACAAAACTGGTACAACTATCTTCATTTCCCCTCAGTAGTTAACATAGCCTTCTCCATTTTTGAGGATCTTTATGAAGCGCTTGTCAACAGATGAAGTGCGGTTTAACACTTCACAAGGCTTGACCGACCCACAGGCACTCTGAATTGCATTCCAAAGAGCATCCAAGTTGTTACATTGCTTTCCATCAGTATACATGTTCCGTTTAATGATGGCCCACAAATTCTCAATGGGGTTGAAATCGGGGTTGTCGGGAAGCAAAACCACCAAATTGCGTTGTTAGAGCCGTGATCCAAAAACCAACTCTTTGTATAACTGGAATTGGGCGCTGGTGCATTATCCTGCTGAAATACTAAGGATTTTCTGTCCAACAAACTTTGATCTTCTAGAAAATTTCTTAAGAAGCTGGCAGTATCCCTTGGAATCCATTTTTACCCCTTTTGGAACCCTAAACGGTCCAATAATCTCATTTCCTTCGATGGCAGCCCAAAACATTACTCCTCTGCCGCCTTGCTGTCGGCGAATCCGGGTTCCTATAGGGCGCCCTTGCGATACCCAACAGACGACCATCCGTCTTGTCCATCCAGCGTGGCGCGGCATTTATCAGTGAAAACAACATTCATGAGATTCAATTTAGCATATTTTTCAGTCCATTGAACACGCTTTTCCTGTGAATTTTGCTCAGTGGCTCCTCAGCGTCTCACACCTCGAAGCATTTCCCATTTGCAGTGCTCCGGCTGCATCGAAAATACTTCTGCTAGTAGAATGAGGTGTTCTAACCATCTCCCTAGAAATTTGGCGCTTGTCCCTACCGGTAAGTTTCCTGAAATGAACGCTTTCATTTACTTCCCTACAGGTCTTTCCATTTACTACAAATGCTTTGATTGTTCGATGATCTCTATTCATTTTCTTGTACACATATTTCGATAGAAGTCATTCCCTTGCTAAGCATTGATGTGATTTTCACTCGATTAGAATCAGTTAATCCAGTATTTTTCCCTTTTTTGAACACTTGCATAATCAAGCCGGACACATAGCAACACCACTTTTTTATTTTCCTAAAAACATGATTATTGAACTGAATATTGCTACGTAAATCACCCAAAAATGAAGAAATTCCTTGACTAAACGAGTTACACCAAATTTCGGCACTAAAATTTTAAAAAATTAATTACCTCCGCCTAGGAGGTTATGTTTTCGTCGGGTTTGTCTCTTTATCTGTCCGTCTGTCTGTAGTCTGGCTGTCTGTCTGCCCGTCTGCCTGTCTGTTAGTCTGTCTGTCACCAAGATAACTCAATAGGTTATGGACAGATTTTGACGAAACTTACATGGGTTGTTGCTAAGGTATGCTAAGAGGAACAGATGATTAACTTTTGTTGAAGATCTATCCATCCGTTTGCTTGTTTGCTTACCCATTTTTTGTTAGTGCCACAACTTAAAAAGTAATGGACGGATTTTCATGAAATTCACATTAGTTGTTGGGTTTGTTACAGAGAGTAAATTATCAAATTTTTGTGATGTTCTGCTTGTTTGTTCGTTTGTCGCTGTTCTTGATTTTATGTTTGTTAGCGCAATAACTCAAAAAATTATGAATCAATCTTTATGAAATTTTCAGGAATTGTTGGTCATGTTAAAAGACAATTGATTAAATTTTGGTGA
Source organism: Parhyale hawaiensis (assembly GCA_001587735.2). Classification (NCBI taxonomy): domain Eukaryota; kingdom Metazoa; phylum Arthropoda; class Malacostraca; order Amphipoda; family Hyalidae; genus Parhyale; species Parhyale hawaiensis. The sequence continues at coordinate 18,327,429 of LQNS02278171.1, read as the reverse complement.
TGATCGGTTGGTCCGTTTGTGTGTTTGACTAATGTTTGTTAGCGGAATAACTCAAAAATTATGGATGGATCTTAATAAAATTTTCAGGAATTGTTAGTAATGTTAAAAGACATAATTTATTGAATTTTGGTAATGATCGCTAGGTCCGTTTGTGTGTTTGACATATGTTTGTTAAAATGTTTGTTTGCGCAATAACTCAAAAATTATGGATGGATCTTTATAAAATTTTCAGGAATTGTTAGTCATATTAAAATACATAATATAATAAATTTTGGTGGTGATCAGTTTGTCTGCTTGACTTATGTTTGTTTAAATGTTTCTTAGCAGCATAACTCAAAAAGTTATGAACGGAACTCCAAGAAAAACAGACACTGTTAATATTATCAAGAAGCACAAGTGATGAGATTTTGGTGTTGACAGAAAGAAAAGCATGGTTTCAGAGCCGATTTGAACTTTTCGTTACCGCTGCCTTGCTTGGCGGAGGTCTGCACTCTCAGAGTGCTCTAGTTTTTATGTTAAAAACACGATTTGCATAATCAAGCCGCACCCATTGTAGAACGCTCTAGAATTTGTGCTATGTTACTTATTCTTTATATATTGTGATGATAGATGACCTTCTATCAGGTACGTGTATATATAGCTGACTCCTACATGTAACATAATTTGACGAAAACAGACATTAAGTGTAAATCTGGCCGTTAGGTGTTGTTGCGGGGAGAGCAGGCGCAACAATATATTCTGAAATTTTCCCCCAGCCGGGCACCGACAAGCAGGATCGTAAAGGGATCAAATCTCACTTCAAAATATAATTTAATTCAAACAAGACAAAAA
>LQNS02278171.1:18310680-18324461 GCA_001587735.2 Parhyale hawaiensis | reverse complement strand
ACAGTTTCCAAAGCTGTTAAATCGATGAGTGTTGCCAACTCTTGGGATGAAAAGCTAAAAGCAGCGGGAATCCGCTAAGAAAATGCGAGAGGGTAGAACCCTCGCCGCAACAGTGTAGCATTGAACTTCAAACCTAATGGCCACGAGACTCCACGGGCTTCTCCTCGTACGTTTCCAGATAGATAAACGTGCTGGACCTTCCTTAGTGGGCCACCACCACCACTACCATCACCACCACCCTAGTACAGAGCTCCTTCAAATAAGCTCCCGCTCATAAGGTTAGGTGAAGCCAGGACTTGTTCCGGTCATATCCCGAGGTATTTTTATTGAATGTATGAGGGAGGGTTATTAGCGTTTTTATTGGTTTTTAGTGTTTTAGTAAGAAGTTTTTGAGGTTATTAGTATTTTTTTTTATTTAGCGCCAATCTTTGTTTGGCCTTACTTAGCGCCAATCTTTGATTGACCTTACTTAGCGCCAACTTTTGATTGTCTTACTTAGCGCCAATTTTTGACTGTGACCAGAACGAGTCCTTGCCTTTACCTAACTTACATGAAGGCTAGCTCATTTGCACGTTAGCAGAACCAGACCTTGCCTAACCTAACCTAGATGAGAACGAGCTCATTGACCTGTAGGTATTATACCTAATGGCCTTTTATACCATAAAATTACACCTAATGGCTGAAAATTACACCTAACAGCCTCAATTACACTGAATGTAGTACTAGCTTTATATACATATATAGCTTGAGTATAGAAATATGTGCTCTTACAAGATTCGAGTTACTAGAAGTATTGAATTTTTTTCAATGCTCCGAGAAAGATAAAAAAAGGAAAGGCAAACTGGACTTTGGTGGCAAGAGCAAGAGCAACTTTAGGCAATAAACAAAACCATTCCGTAGGGAACCATCCATTCGCTTATTAACGACCTGCCACTCCGGTCGATCAGGAAAGTCCATAAGATGAAGCCAGCAGATCTGGATGCTGGAGTCGGAATGATCTGCTCTGCCAAGATCATCATTCACGGGGGCTGTGAATCACAACTACCTTCGCTCGTGCAAATAGTTGCTATGCGAAACTGCTTCTCGCACAGCGGGCTGAAATGAAGTCGTGCTGTTCATCTACATGAGTAGACGGTCTTATTCTTTTAATCCCGTTACCGCCAAATGGAACTGAAAGCCCACTTTTAGACAGTCCACATCCAGACAGAGCTGCTCCTATGGGAATTGAAAGTTACTGCAGAAGGTAAAGTGCTAACAAGAGCTGGACGCTTTGGCCACTTGCTGCCCAGTTATTGAGGTAAATTACCATAGGACTGTAGGCAGTCAGAGCCTGAGGAGTTTTTTACTAGTGTTGTTGGGCTGCAGGGTTGGGAATAGGGCGGGAAATGCCCACGTCTGGTTATCACTCTTCCTTCCTTTGAAACTGGCTTCAAATCTGGTCGGAGGACCGATTACTTTTCATTATGTATTTGATACACCAATACTTACGGTCATAACGCATGTATCAAGCCTAATGCTCCTCCACAGTAAATAAATTTACGCTGGTAAAAACTATTGATAAGTAATGTTCTAGTGTATGCGTCTCTCCTAGTAAGTCCTACATCCAATAATTACGCCTCTAGTTATCAAATTATCAAAGACGGGCACCTCTGCCGACTTGGCACCTAATTACATGAGAAAAAACGTAGATGTCTGCGGCCTTTTTTTTACACTTGGAGGTGGGCCGTCAATGTCCGCCTGGCTCTAGTCGTGATCCTATTACCTACTGCTTTCTAGAGTTTCCTCCAATTACCCACGTAAGCTTAATATTATTCGATAGCTACATATCTTTTAAATTTATTTCGATAATCTCACTGGTAGATTTTAGTTGAATCTCCCAACTCAAACCAATGAATTTTAAACCATTGCGCTGGTAAATAGTGGTGCACTGAACAAAAATTTTTATGCTACAGTCGTCTGAAATTACTACTTTTAGAGAGGTTGATATCATCATTTAAAGTTATACCGGTATGTACCACAGCGCCACTTCATTCGGCATATTAAATTGATAATGTGATTGTAAGCCATTGTTTTGTATATTTTTACTTGCATCGAACGACATTTGTTAGGCTATAATATATCAGCTTAAAATAAATTAGGCTCGGTTAACAGGTAATAAATGCGAAAAATCGACAATAAACGTGCAGCAGAAGCGTACGGGCACAACAAAATAAAAAAACGTGGAGTTGGACTTAACACATCAATATATTCAATAGAAAAATTTCCGAAGTCTGTAACCTAAAAATTATTGTTAAAATTAGCGACCTCCACCAGTATAATGTTGTAAGATACCTAGGTTTCAGGGAGAACATGTGAATATATGCATATTTGTTTATATGTTATATATTTATATGTACTTGCTATAATTTTTGCTTTCATTGGCTACTCATAATTTTATAAATTCACATTATCCATATTCATAACATTGATAACGATTGCTAGAACTGCAAACTTGCGTTGCTATTGTTCTATGAAAAATTTTTAAAATGACTACAATTTAGATTCATTTTATGTTAATTTGTAACTATTGTTATTAATTTTATCTAATTTTTTTGTGTTTATAAGTTCATCAAATCAACGGCATATATCTGAAATCTGCAATGGGCAGCATTAGAAAATATGGAATACCTGCCTAGAAATATTGGATTGAGTGCAGGTGTCAACAAGACAGCTGCTCGTCAGCACACTAAGCACCCCATACGTCGTGCTTTCAACATGCGCCCCTTCTCCATTCGGCTCAACTGCCTCGTACATTTTAATAACACCGACACTGCTCTGTTGACTCCCGCCGATTGTCTTTTGTTTGTTGCGCTTGAAAGTATTCAGAGGTTGTTATAGGCATCGTTTGCATCGGCAAACATGAGACGCTCAAGTCAAACAAGCCACTGAGCTGCTGCACTGTAGGCCCTCCGTAATTTTTGGCAGTTACTGCTTCTTCCCGCATTTTACTTTCTTATGTCTTACCCAAGAGCTCAAGAAAAGTAGGGAAAGTACAGAGAAGAGAGCTGTAGAGGCTAAGCTTTTGCCATGAAACTGATTTTCTATGTTAACTTTTTTATTATGGATATCTTACGAAACAGCTTTGAAAAGATAGAAAGTATAGAGAGAACATCATGTAGACAATCAACTTGTATCGTGAAACTAGTTTTGTTGCATTGCATAAGACCGATAATGGATGGGCTATCAAAAGAAAAGGGGTGAGATAGAAAGTAAAGAAAGTTGTAGACTCTGAGTCTTTACCGTAACATTAATTCCATGGTATTGTCTGTTATGGACCCTGGTTTGTACAATGCCCTACAACTCACAAGCGGGGCTTAATTCGGATACTAAATGGTGCCCAAATTCGCTGAACTTCGAAATGAATGAGACTCTCACAAGAGTAAAAAAGCAATAGCACTATGAACAACTACGTAGTTACCAAAAATCAGCAATAAAATAAAAAATCTCTAAGGTCCACTTTTGAAAGTGAAATCCATAGAAAGAGGCCGAAAATTTCAAGAAATGGTAGCTTTAAATGGGCAGAAGCACCGCATCACTTAACCCTATTATACCATAGCTATTTCATTTTAACTACTACCTTGAGTCATTATCCTGCTGTGTTGCTACAGAGAAAAAAGCCTTTACAGCAATGAAACACAGCGTGGTGCCGTTAGGGTTAAGCCTGTCCCCCTAAAATTACATTCATTGTCTTGTTTCTTTTTCAAGTTTTTCCTGCAATAGATATTTTAACTTCTTCAGATGTTCCTACCTCGGATCTCATTACATAGGTCATTGCGCATCTTCTAAGAAAAAAATAAGAGTCTTTTTTAGCAGAAAATACGGCGGAGTATTAAAATATCTCCCATCCGCCAAGTAAGAAAAAGCTCTTAGCGAAAATGAGCTCCTAGAACGAGCTGTAATATCCAAGAAGAAATTTTTAACTTCACTCCCAGTTTTTATTTCCAGCGTCGTGTTAGAGTGATACAAGATTGGCCCCTTTCACTCTTCTAGAAATATAGCAGCTATTTATCAAAAGCTCGCGGCTCTAATTAGAGATCCAACTCCGCCAGCAAAAAAAAAAAAAAAAAAAAATCTTGAGCGGTCCCTGAGATCTCGGCTTTTTCAACAGGAAATTTACGATACGGTCACTAAATCTGCAAAGTTCTGGGCATTTTTCGCCTTGAAAGTGCTCTGGAGTGCTAATAATCCCTTCACACCTAAATTGCTGTTAAAGAAGCGCGCGTTACTATAAACGCTCGCAAAAACGAAAAGCTGAGTATTACCTAAATCGCTTAAGTGGTGTACACTGCAATGCGCTCTTGAAATAACTGTAGACTGCACAATAACAGTGCACATGCCAAAAACACTTGCTGTACAATGTTAAGGAAAAAATGTGCTCTAGACTGAGCGCTAGTAAATACTAGGGACTGAGTAATACCAAACTTATTAAAGGATTAAGTGAACGTTTGAAACAACCGTAGCCTGCGCATATATGCCTAAATCACCTACAGAGAAAGAAACGTGCATTGTACTGAACGCTTTGAAAAACTTTATTCGAGAAGACTAAACACACCTAAGGCACTAAGAAAACAAACATACATTTCAGAAAATGCTTGAATTAGCTGTGGACTGCGCATGCCTGAACCACTAAGCAATAAAGACTTGCGTTGAATTAACCACTTGAAGTTATTGCAGACTCAACATGTCTCAATTTTAATAGTAAAAAATAATTGTGTGTTGTATTAATCTCTTGAAATAGTTGCAGACTGAACATGCCTCAATTTTAATTACTAAATAATAATCGCGTGCATTGAGGATATCTAACTCAAAGTTGATAGCTCATAATGAGCTCACATTAAATTATGACAGCTAAAACTAAATAATTAGATTGCTAGTTCAAGGGCTTCTGATAGCTTCCGGTGTAAGGTTCAAAAATTAAAAAAAAATAACACTGGTTCAATCTCGTATAATTTTTCAGTCACTTCATCAACCCATGCCCAAATTATATGTAGAAACCGTAACTGACACAATTCAACTTATTGAACTATTTACAGAGTTCGTGACAGATTCTACAGTACAACAAATATATTTGTGTTTCATAACAACAATTATTGAAAACGTCTCATAATCTTACAGTACTGAAAAGTAACTTGAGATTTATTATACCTCTATGTAATTCGCATACATGCGTAACCCCTTTCCTTGGCTGCACAAGCACTTCCCTTCCTTAGGAATGCCATATACGAAGGCGAGCCCTCACAGCTGCGCAGCATAGCCCTAGCAAGACAGGGCCTAAAACGTAACAACTTTAGGTAGTCATACTACAGGGCTAGCTAGACGTTTAAAAGGCCCTGGAGTCGCGAACTATATCCCTACACACCCGAAATGGGTATGGTTCTGCATTTTCGGCTTCCAGAATTGCAAGCTAGTTATAATCGTTATCGGCTTTCTTTATAATATTTTTATTATCAACGTACACTTATAAAATGTACTCGCAGTATCACCAATTTTGTAAGATGATCAAGGAAGATTTTCTGCTTCTATTACTTCTGGTGGTGAAGGCATTCAGCTAAATGTGTAATAATCGAAGATAATATTCTTAATTTATAACTTTTTATTACGGCTCTATAATTATAAAAATTATGGTAAAACGAGATCGTTAACAGTAGTTGCCAGCCTCCAATTTGATATAACAGTACTGATGAGTGTGCCCTATGAGAGTTCTAGCGTATGTCGTCAGCAACATATAGTTATTTTTATGGCTATCTTTGTGACTTTCATTACTACGAGTACTTGTACTCTATCCTCGTAAGTGCCTACATGGCTGTCTGCATAGCTATATACACATGAATGTTTTGTAGCTAGCTCCTCATTCATCTTAAGATGTACCCACCGATTTACAATCTTATTTAGCAGCCGATTCATCCTGTCCCCTTATATCTCGTCATATAATCTGATACTTCCTGCTTCTACACCTTCATCACAACTGTATTTACTCAATAATCGAATACTGGAACCAAATGAGGCTAAATTCATCATTAAGTATTAGCTTTGCTGTTAGTATCTATGATATTTATGCCTTCACTACACCCAAGATGCTCTAGACTGCAGAAAGTTCGTATCACAGAAGCAGCACATGCAGTCATATGTTGCTGGCTTATGTATCACTTAACTGAATGTTCTGCATGATATTATGTTAAACTCAATTCTTTGTTTATATTACAATTTTATGTTAAGGCGTACTATTTTGAAATGCCTTATCGAAGAATCAAAGTAAGCATTTTAAGTTCGTCCATGCCGTAGAAAATGTACTTTAAAAAACATAAATCTCAAAGTTCCGTTTACATCTACAAAATCGTACTTAAACAAGGAGGCGCTGAGCACTATGGACAACGAAAAAAACGGCGTGTACATAAAGAAGCATTACATTATTAAGTTAAACTTTTCCATTTCCATTCTAAGCAACTTGTAATATTTTTTTTTCTAAAACATGGCAACTGCATGCACCTAGTGTCACTGGGCGTGCATTAACATGTCACAACAAGCTTGATGTTAGGGAAATTTTCCCCGTCGCAATCAACACAGCTGTTGCTCGTCTGCGCACGCCTTTATCCTATCCTCTAAGTAGTTATACTTGTAGTTTTGGGGTCAACTGACCCCTCCGTCGTGTGAACCCATACATACACTTCTAGCTTCCCAACTATTTTAGCATAAGCACCTTTCCAAAAAATTTTATATCCAAGCAGTGTGCGATTTATGTAGTATTAGCTTGCTGCTATATGACTTTTCGATAATATATTCCGGGACTGGTATTTTTTGCCTCTACAGATAATTTACTTTAGCCGCACTTTCCAGAAAAGTTCTATAGCTTGGTACATCGCCTTGTCAATCGATGCCTCGACCATGTAATCAAATAATAGAAAGTTTTTGCCTCCACTCTAGTTTACATCTTCAAAAAGTTCAGCCTAGGAAATGGTTGCTCTAGTCCCATAGCTTTTTGCCATAAAACTTTCCAATCGTGTGTTCAGGTATGAGAACACGTTCTTGTTTCCACCTTGGCGTCACATGACGTCTCGATCGTGTATTCAAATAACTAAAACGGTTCGCCTGTATTCTATATTTTAAGCGTACCCTCCAATAATATTTTCTTTAAGAAGTGGCCGATTTAGTCATATAGTTTGGTGTCATATGATGTGGTGTATTCAGGCGCGGCCTCTTGCTAGTGCAGTCGTGAATCTCTCGCTAAAGCGCCTATAAATAGCACTAATGGTCAGATTAAGGCGGCGCATCCATGCATGCTGCCGAGCCTAAGGAAGAACCAAACTTTTTCCATGCTCTTCGATGCGGCCAAGCCTAAAGATAAGCTCTACTTTCCACCTTTTTCTGAACAGTTCACGCCTTCACGGGATGAATTCACCACTCGGAAACTTTGTTCCTTGTCATTTCCCCTGCATTGCAGAAATCCATATTATAGATCCTATACGTACTTGCTTTATGCTGCGTTTTCGATATAACTGCAAGTTTTTTTTTCGGTTCCAGCGTGCGAGATAAGCTTCCATGAATCAAAAGTATATACACCTGAGACCTGAAACTAATATTTTGTTCCTAGGTAAAAAAATAAAAATAAACCGCACGAAACGAGTAACAGCAAAAGTGAGTGGTGACGGGCCTTGTTGTATTCATTTATTGTTACGGCAACATCGAAGAAGATAACGGAATGTGCTCTGTCCAGTTGTAGTGAGCAGCTGAGTTCATTACTGTTCCCATTGTGTAAACAATTACAATTTTATAGAAAAATTTTATCGATAATGACTTTGTGATTGTTTCTACAACTTACTCCTTCTCGTGAAATGCTCGCTACTTTGAAGTTTTGTTTGCTGTCATTTCCCCTGCGTAATATATTCGTTACTAGAGGCCCAGCCGTCAAAAATGACGGCAATAATTTTGTTATTAGGCTTTTTATTGTTCCGGTTCCCAGTATAGATTTTGCTGTGAAATGAGTCTCTATACCTGCAGGCGCGTTCTTCCATTAATGAAACGAAATTTGTACAGCCATGAGTTTTTCGAGAACAAATTGTCCCTCCTGCAAAGTAAGGCGCGGATATCAGTTTGGAATTGGTCAGCACCAAGAAAATATAGTTCAGTCACAAGAACTCACCGGAAAGGCTCAGAGCTTACCTTGTAATCTGGATACCCAGCAATAGGTAAGCCTTTACAAGCGGAGTTTGGCTGCTATGTCAGTTGAATATAAAAAGGCGTCTTTTTAGCGTGCAGTTTCAACTACTACGAAAACGTTCAGCTAAAGAAAGCATAACCGAAAAGTATGTTGTACGAAATGCTCCGAGACGAAAGGAACGAAAACCCCAATCAATACTGAGCCTCTCAATCTGCTACAAAGAAATTCAGCTAAAATAATTATATGCGATATAGCTCATGTCCCACAAGATAAAAAACCCTGTCAAAGATGCCGCCTTTCATCAATACCACACTCAGACGAATCGTCATCGTCATATCAAAAAGTACTGAGCTAGTTTTCAAAGCTAAGCGAGATTCAGAAAATGCAGTATTTCCACTTATGACCATACATTTCAGAAGCTATATTTGCAACTGTTACTCGAGGAGCTGATATTTTATGGTATTTCAATTTGTTTTTCAGTAGATGAATTTTGCCCTGTCTAAATCCTTAACAGCGTGACGGAGAGACGGACCAACCAAGAGACACAGAGAGAGAGAGAGAGAGTGAGAGAACGATCAATAGCTGTGTATTATTTATTATATTGTGGATTGTAATAAATTTTTTTGGGGTATTATCTGCCTGTTTCAATCATTTACGTTATGAAATTTCGTTCACTGTCATTTAAACTGCATCTGAATCGTCGACGTAATAAGAAAATTACGTAACCCTATCAGGCCCAGCGCCCTTCGCAGGCGACCCTTAAAAAATGTTTTCCTCTACCAAACACGGGAATATTATTTGCTCCCTATGACACACTGATGGACCCCTTTTCAATTCATTCAAGTCAGCATTCGTTTTATTAGTTACTATAGTTAGTTATATATCTCAACCCTGCACAGGCAACATCGGTGCTTTTTAAAGCTTCCATTGTAATACTACAACTACTATTATTATTCACATCAGAATAATTTCAACTCTATCATCAGCCATTAAAAACTGTGATAGCAGTCAACAATACGATGACAATTCCGATGCACGTGAAAGCTGAAGTTTTCAGAGGCGGGAATCGATATATATGAGTTATCAGCAATCGACATACCGAAAATAGTTATATCTTTTCTATGTCAGTGTTTATGGAGCTTCCATATAATTACTACCTTAAACTCAGGGCCAAGTATTAAAAAAGTTTGCTGATGTATGCAAAGGTTTCTTTTGCCTAGATTTAGCACCATAAGAATATATTTGAGACTACTATTTGAAAGCTATCGTTCTTGCATCTTCAACGCACTACAAATTTCTTAGAAATTTCCGATGTTTTAGGAGCTGCTGTTTTTTTTTACCCCGAAGTGAAAGTTTTCCTCTTCCTTCAAGGTTTATGAAGTTTTCATTCTTTTAAATTCAACAGAGTACCAACCTTACTGAAATTTCGTTCTTTATGAAACATTCGTGAAGCATTCAAACCTTCTAATTTAACGCAAACTCACCCCACCAATTTTGGTGATAGCGAAGCTTTCGTACAATTAAATTTAATGCCGCACCAATATATCATTAAAATTTCAGTGTTGATAAAGTCTCCTGCCTTCCAATACGAGACAGAAAGGATTTTTTGTAAATTCAAATTTTATGCAGCGTTCGTACCTTAAATTTTGACTTAATAATAATATCTTGCAAGGTGTGGGGTGCTATTAAAATGTTTTCGTTCAACAAAATTCCACTCAGTAACATTATTTTGCGAATTTTAGCGCTTGGAAAGCTTTCATTCCGTGTATATATATATATAGTAAAAGCTTTTATTAGCTACCTGTCCGCGGAAAGCATACAGTGAAAATATAAAAGAACACTGGTCAGGTGTAAAGTGGTAAAAGCTGAAGAGAGTGTCAAATCTAATTAAAAGTTATTTAATTTGATTGAATTTAATTTAATGTTAGAATCTAAATTTTGTCCACCATAAAATTAGTAAAGTCGCTCAAGAGAACACTTCAAACTGCGTAGTTAAAGTTCCGTAAAAAAAATTATATATACAAAATAAATAATAATAAATAAAATTTTCAAGTTTTCTCGACGCGTTTCTTTATTAAAATAGATCTTCAGGAGTATATAAAGTTATGACCGCTCTGTAATGGGGCTACAAGTGTTCAGAACACTTGTAGCCCCATTACAGAGCGGTCATAACTTTATATACTCCTGAAGATCTATTTTAATAGAGAAACGCGTCGAGAAAACTTAGAAATTTTATTTACTATTATTTATTTTATATATATATATTTTTTTTACGGAACTTTAACTACGCAGTTTGAAGTGTTCTCTTAAGCGACTTCACTAATTTTATGGTGGACAAAATTTAGATTCTAACATTAAATTAAATTCTATCAAATTAAATAACTTTCAATTATATTTGACCCTCTCTTCAGCTTTTACCACTTTACACCTGACCAGTGTTCTTTTATATTTCCACTATATATATGTATATATACCTACCTTGAGGATCTTCGTAAGAAGTCCAGGCGACGTTGTTCACGTCTCACCACGTGTGTGGAGCATGAAGTTATGAAGGACAGGAGACCGCGCTACACAGTCGCGCCGCATTACAGATTGAAGCCGGCGCGAGGAGCAGTCAGCCACTCGGGAGGTCAACCAAATACTGTACTGCATAGGGATAAATACACNCTTGCTAGTGCAGTCGTGAATCTCTCGCTAAAGCGCCTATAAATAGCACTAATGGTCAGATTAAGGCGGCGCATCCATGCATGCTGCCGAGCCTAAGGAAGAACCAAACTTTTTCCATGCTCTTCGATGCGGCCAAGCCGAAAGATAAGCTGTACTTTCCACCTTTTTCTGAACAGTTCACGCCTTCACGTGTTGAATTCACCACTCGTAAACTTTGTTCGTTGCCATTTCCACTGCTTTGCAGAAATCCATATTATAGGTCCTACGTACTTGCTTTATGCAGCGTTCTCGATATAACTGCAAGTTTTTTTTTTTCAATTCCAGCGTTCGAGATAAGCTTTCATCAATCAAAAGTATATACACCTGAGACCTGAAACTACAAATTTTGTGCCTAGGTAAAAAATAAAAATAAACCGCACGAAACGAGTAACAGCAAAAGCGAGTAGTGACGAGGCCTTGTTAAATGCATTTGCTATGTTATGGCAACATCGAAGAGGATAACAGAATGTGCTCTGTCCAGTGGTAGTAAGCAGCTGAGTTCATTACTGTTTCCATCGTGTACAATAAGCAAACAATTACAATTCAATAGAAAAATTATGTCGATAATGACTTTGTGATTGTTTCAGCAAGTTACTTCTTCACGTGAAATGCTCGCCACTTTGAAGTTTTGTTTGCTCTCATTTCCCTTGGATAATATATTCGTTACTAGAGGCCCAACCGTCAAAAATGACGGCAATAATTTTGCTATTGAGTTTTTATTGTTCCGGTTCCCAGTATAGATTTTGCTGTGAAATGAGTCTCATACCTGCAGGCGTGTTCTTCGATTAATGAAACGAAATTTATACAGCCATGAGTTTTTCGAGAACAAGTTGTCCCCCCTGCAAAATACGGCGCGGATATCAGTTTGGAATTGGTCAGCACCAAGAAAATATAGTTCAGTCACAAGAATTCACCGGAAATGCTCAGAGCTTCTCAGAGCTTATCTTGTAATCTGGATACCAAGCAATAGGTAAACCTTTACAAGCGAAATTGGGCTGCTATGTAAAAACGTTCAGCTAAAGAAAGCATAAGCGAAAAGTATGTTGTACGAAATGCTCCGAGACGAAAGGAACGAAAACCCCAATCAATAAAGAGCCTCTCAAACTGCTACAAAGAAATTCAGCTAAAATATATGCGATAGAGCTGATGCCCCACAAGATAAAAAAACCCTATCAAATATGCCGCCTTTCATCTATACCACGCTCAGAAGAATCATCATCGTCATATCAAAAAGTACTGAGCTACTTTTCCAAGCTAAGCGAGATTCAGAAAATGCAGTATTTCCACTTTTGACCATATATTTCACAAGCTATATTTGCAACCGCTACTAGAAGAGCTGATATTTTATGGTATTTCAATTTGTTTTTTAGTAGCTGAATTTTTTTTGTCCTTTCTAAATCCTTAACAGCGTGACGGAGAGACGGACCAACCAAGAGAGAGAGAGAGAGAGTGAGAGAACGACCAACAGCTGTGTATTATTATATTCTGGATTGTAATAAAAATTGTTTGGGTATTATCTGCCTGTTTCAACCATTTACGTCATGAAATTTCGTTCACTGTCATTTAAACTGCAGCTGAATCGTCAACGTAATGACAAACTTACGTAACACTATCAGGCCCAGCGCCTTTCGTATTCGACACTTGAAAAATTTTTTCCTCTACTAAGCACGAGAACTTTATTTGCTCCCTATGACACAGTTGATGGACCCATTTTAATTCATTCAAGTCAACATTCGTTTTATTAGTTACTATAGTGAGTTATATATCTCAAGCCTGCACAGCCAACATCGGTTCTGCCGTTACGATACTACGACTACTATTATTATTCACACAAAATAAATTTCAACTCTATCATCAGCCATTAAAAACAGTGCTAGCAGTCAAAAATACGTTGACAATTCCGACGCACGTGAAAGCTTAAGTATTCAGAGACGGGAATCAATATATACTGTGTTATCAGCAATCGACATACCGAAAATTGGTAACATCTTTTCTATGTCAATGTTTATGGAGCTTCTATATAATTACTACCTTAAAGTCAGGGCCAAGTATCACAACAGTTTGCTTATGTATGCAAAGTTTTCTTTCGTTTAGATTTAGCGCTATAAGAATATCTGAGAAACTACTGTTTGAAAGCTATCGTTCTTGTATTGTAACGCACTGGAAATTTCATTCAAATTTTGATGTTTTTTATAGCTGCCGTTTTTTTTAACCCCGAAGAGAAAAGTTTTCCTCTTCCTTCAGTTTTCGTGAAGCTTTCATACTCTATTTAGAGCAGAAGTCTCTGCCTACTGTACTCTCGCGCCGTATTTCAAAGTGTCGGTATCTTCTACCAATTGAGATTTTCATTAAGTTTGCATCGCTGTTCCCGCTGCTCGGAAACCGCTTCAATAAAGCCTTTCACTCTGACACAACCGTCGTTCAAGCACGCTATTTAAACCATGAACGCAACTACCGAGGTTTGGTTTTGCCTTGTTCTTCTAACATTCCAACTTAACGAATGCACCAACTGGAGAAAAACTTTTGCACGTATAGTGACACTGAATGAAATATGAATCTTTCTCATATAAATGGTTATTGTGTTGCCTCATCATACCCGACCAGTTATTAGGAAAGCTCAAAGCTTATCGCCATAAGTTACGCTTCGCTTTTTCATACCGTCAGTGACCTCGATGAAATAACCGTCGAGTAGAATCCATTTAAATTGGAGACGTCGGCTCAATCAGATGCAGTCATGTCCCAAACGTGCACACTTGGAATACTGCAATACGCTCTCCTAATTCTCAGTTCATTTAGGAGAGCTGGACCAGCCAGGACACCGTGTTACGTCCCTTCATCGCCACTTTGTCATCAATTTACGGGTTATTTGTACGTAATTTAT